>JAAAWM010011611.1:0-90537 GCA_036873465.1 Thinopyrum obtusiflorum
AAGGAGGACCACCCCAAGGCCGTACGAATCAAGACGGAGTGCAACAGCAGCAACACAGGAAGTCCCAGGTGACCCCGTGCGCACGGGCCCCAGAGACCCCGTGCCCACGGGCTACACAGGAAACAGGCGCTGGAGCACCCCATGCGCACGGGTCTGTACCGTGCCCACGGGACCCCCGTGTGCACGGGCCCAACATACCCCGTGCGCACAGGCCTCCCAGGATGGCCGGCTGAGGGGTCTTCGGCTCCACATCTTCCCCTTCGACCCCAAGGCTATATATTCCGTACCTAGGACCATGTTTAGGGTTAGCAAAGTATTAGATGAGATCTTGGTGAGCTTTGCTCCATTACCTTCCCTCTTTGAGGATCAAGACCCCATAGGGAAGAATCCTTGAGGATTTCAAGACCTCCATTGGGAGAAGACTACCTTCAAGACCCCTCTTCCTTTGGATTTGGGATGAACTTTGCCATTGTATCTTTCCTTTGATTGTGTTTGTGACTTGTGGATCTTGTGTTGTTACCCTAGTGGATGTGTAATCGGGAATTGTTGGAGTGATTACCTCTTGTGTTCATCTTTGTGTTCTTGTTGTTCTTGTGGTTTCTCTCCTTTTTCCCCCTCCGGGGGGGGGGGGGGGGGGGGGGGGGGGGGGGGGGGGGGGGGGGGGGGGGGGGGGGGGGGGGGGGGGGGGGGGGGGGGGGGGGGGGGGGGGGGGGGGGGGGGGGGGGGGGGGGGGGGGGGGGGGGGGGGGGGGGGGGGGGGGGGGGGGGGGGGGGGGGGGGGGGGGGGGGGGGGGGGGGGGGGGGGGGGGGGGGGGGGGGGGGGGGGGGGGGGGGGGGGGGGGGGGGGGGGGGGGGGGGGGGGGGGGGGGGGGGGGGGGGGGGGGGGGGGGGGGGGGGGGGGGGGGGGGGGGGGGGGGGGGGGGGGGGGGGGGGGGGGGGGGGGGGGGGGGGGGGGGGGGGGGGGGGGGGGGGGGGGGGGGGGGGGGGGGGGGGGGGGGGGGGGGGGGGGGGGGGGGGGGGGGGGGGGGGGGGGGGGGGGGGGGGGGGGGGGGGGGGGGGGGGGGGGGGGGGGGGGGGGGGGGGGGGGGGGGGGGGGGGGGGGGGGGGGGGGGGGGGGGGGGGGGGGGGGGGGGGGGGGGGGGGGGGGGGGGGGGGGGGGGGGGGGGGGGGGGGGGGGGGGGGGGGGGGGGGGGGGGGGGGGGGGGGGGGGGGGGGGGGGGGGGGGGGGGGGGGGGGGGGGGGGGGGGGGGGGGGGGGGGGGGGGGGGGGGGGGGGGGGGGGGGGGGGGGGGGGGGGGGGGGGGGGGGGGGGGGGGGGGGGGGGGGGGGGGGGGGGGGGGGGGGGGGGGGGGGGGGGGGGGGGGGGGGGGGGGGGGGGGGGGGGGGGGGGGGGGGGGGGGGGGGGGGGGGGGGGGGGGGGGGGGGGGGGGGGGGGGGGGGGGGGGGGGGGGGGGGGGGGGGGGGGGGGGGGGGGGGGGGGGGGGGGGGGGGGGGGGGGGGGGGGGGGGGGGGGGGGGGGGGGGGGGGGGGGGGGGGGGGGGGGGGGGGGGGGGGGGGGGGGGGGGGGGGGGGGGGGGGGGGGGGGGGGGGGGGGGGGGGGGGGGGGGGGGGGGGGGGGGGGGGGGGGGGGGGGGGGGGGGGGGGGGGGGGGGGGGGGGGGGGGGGGGGGGGGGGGGGGGGGGGGGGGGGGGGGGGGGGGGGGGGGGGGGGGGGGGGGGGGGGGGGGGGGGGGGGGGGGGGGGGGGGGGGGGGGGGGGGGGGGGGGGGGGGGGGGGGGGGGGGGGGGGGGGGGGGGGGGGGGGGGGGGGGGGGGGGGGGGGGGGGGGGGGGGGGGGGGGGGGGGGGGGGGGGGGGGGGGGGGGGGGGGGGGGGGGGGGGGGGGGGGGGGGGGGGGGGGGGGGGGGGGGGGGGGGGGGGGGGGGGGGGGGGGGGGGGGGGGGGGGGGGGGGGGGGGGGGGGGGGGGGGGGGGGGGGGGGGGGGGGGGGGGGGGGGGGGGGGGGGGGGGGGGGGGGGGGGGGGGGGGGGGGTGCGGGTGCTTCCTCTTGACCAATTGAAGCTTGGAACATAGTTCTTCACTTGCCAAGTTGTGGCAACTACCTCCATCGATGATGACCTTGACGGACCTTCCATTGATGCCGGCCTTAGTGTGGAAGATGTGGCATCGTTGGTCTTCTTCTTGTTGATGTTGAAGTGTCAAGACTTTGGAGACAACGAGAGCGGGGCTCGAATCCTCATCACAAAAGACTTGATCATCTTCATCCTCGTTCACGCGCCGGTGCATGGCCACTTGCTCAAGGGCTTCCATCTCCTCTTCACTCATTGAGTCATATGTGCCATCGTCGTTGAGGATCATGGTGCGCTTGTTCGTGCATTGGTATGACTTGTGGCCTCGACCGCCGCAAGTGAAAAACTTGAAGGAGCTTGTTTTGACGTAACAAACGGTAATGGCGTTTATGGGTCTACAAACGGAACACAAGCGAAAACTTCCATCGGGTTTAGGCACAAGTATAACGGGAATGGCACATGGGCTTAAGCTTTCACGTACATGACCGTTGTCGATGAGTTGTTGTACTTGCCATTGAATCTCTTTGGTTTCTTCAGGATTGACACGGTATGGAGCTTTGTTTGGAAGTGGCGCTCCGGGGATGAGGTCGATTCGATGCTCAATGCCTCGTAGTGGAGGTAGACCCGGAGGTAGCTCATCGGGGAAAACATCTTTGAATTCCTGCAAAAGAGATTGAAACACTAAAGGTAACTCATGAGAGGTGTTAGTTGTTGGCTCTCCATCTTTGCACACAAGGACGAAGTGCATCACACTCGATGGGTTCTCACACACTTCTCTTATCTCACTTTTGGTGGCAAATAGGATGAGGTTTTTCTCTCTAGACGAAGAGGCGCTCAAATTTGTCTTGTGGCTCTCACTCACTTTTGGGTGTGTCAATTGTTCACTCTTCTTTCCATGATTGGTGGTTTGCTTGTCGGCTATCACTTGACTAGGAGACATAGGTCGTAGTACATATTCCTTTCCTTTCATTTTGAAGCTATAGTGATTGGTGCGCCCATTGTGGATGACACCACGGTCGAATTGCCATGGTCGACCAAGAAGTAGGTGGCAAACGGTCATTGGGACCACATCACACTCCAAAGTGTCTTCATAAGCACCAATTTTGAAGGATACTTGGACCGTATGCTTGACTCGTATAGTGCCGGAATCACTTAGCCATTGAACCTTGTAGGGGTGCGGGTGCTTCCTCTTGACCAATTGAAGCTTTGAACATAGTTCTTTACTTGCCAAGTTGTGGCAACTACCTCCATCGATGATGACCTTGACGGACCTTCCATTGATGCCGGCCTTAGTGTGGAAGATGTGGCATCGTTGGTCTTCTTCTTGGGGGGGGGGGGGGGGGGGGGGGGGGGGGGGGGGGGGGGGGGGGGGGGGGGGGGGGGGGGGGGGGGGGGGGGGGGGGGGGGGGGGGGGGGGGGGGGGGGGGGGGGGGGGGGGGGGGGGGGGGGGGGGGGGGGGGGGGGGGGGGGGGGGGGGGGGGGGGGGGGGGGGGGGGGGGGGGGGGGGGGGGGGGGGGGGGGGGGGGGGGGGGGGGGGGGGGGGGGGGGGGGGGGGGGGGGGGGGGGGGGGGGGGGGGGGGGGGGGGGGGGGGGGGGGGGGGGGGGGGGGGGGGGGGGGGGGGGGGGGGGGGGGGGGGGGGGGGGGGGGGGGGGGGGGGGGGGGGGGGGGGGGGGGGGGGGGGGGGGGGGGGGGGGGGGGGGGGGGGGGGGGGGGGGGGGGGGGGGGGGGGGGGGGGGGGGGGGGGGGGGGGGGGGGGGGGGGGGGGGGGGGGGGGGGGGGGGGGGGGGGGGGGGGGGGGGGGGGGGGGGGGGGGGGGGGGGGGGGGGGGGGGGGGGGGGGGGGGGGGGGGGGGGGGGGGGGGGGGGGGGGGGGGGGGGGGGGGGGGGGGGGGGGGGGGGGGGGGGGGGGGGGGGGGGGGGGGGGGGGGGGGGGGGGGGGGGGGGGGGGGGGGGGGGGGGGGGGGGGGGGGGGGGGGGGGGGGGGGGGGGGGGGGGGGGGGGGGGGGGGGGGGGGGGGGGGGGGGGGGGGGGGGGGGGGGGGGGGGGGGGGGGGGGGGGGGGGGGGGGGGGGGGGGGGGGGGGGGGGGGGGGGGGGGGGGGGGGGGGGGGGGGGGGGGGGGGGGGGGGGGGGGGGGGGGGGGGGGGGGGGGGGGGGGGGGGGGGGGGGGGGGGGGGGGGGGGGGGGGGGGGGGGGGGGGGGGGGGGGGGGGGGGGGGGGGGGGGGGGGGGGGGGGGGGGGGGGGGGGGGGGGGGGGGGGGGGGGGGGGGGGGGGGGGGGGGGGGGGGGGGGGGGGGGGGGGGGGGGGGGGGGGGGGGGGGGGGGGGGGGGGGGGGGGGGGGGGGGGGGGGGGGGGGGGGGGGGGGGGGGGGGGGGGGGGGGGGGGGGGGGGGGGGGGGGGGGGGGGGGGGGGGGGGGGGGGGGGGGGGGGGGGGGGGGGGGGGGGGGGGGGGGGGGGGGGGGGGGGGGGGGGGGGGGGGGGGGGGGGGGGGGGGGGGGGGGGGGGGGGGGGGGGGGGGGGGGGGGGGGGGGGGGGGGGGGGGGGGGGGGGGGGGGGGGGGGGGGGGGGGGGGGGGGGGGGGGGGGGGGGGGGGGGGGGGGGGGGGGGGGGGGGGGGGGGGGGGGGGGGGGGGGGGGGGGGGGGGGGGGGGGGGGGGGGGGGGGGGGGGGGGGGGGGGGGGGGGGGGGGGGGGGGGGGGGGGGGGGGGGGGGGGGGGGGGGGGGGGGGGGGGGGGGGGGGGGGGGGGGGGGGGGGGGGGGGGGGGGGGGGGGGGGGGGGGGGGGGGGGGGGGGGGGGGGGGGGGGGGGGGGGGGGGGGGGGGGGGGGGGGGGGGGGGGGGGGGGGGGGGGGGGGGGGGGGGGGGGGGGGGGGGGGGGGGGGGGGGGGGGGGGGGGGGGGGGGGGGGGGGGGGGGGGGGGGGGGGGGGGGGGGGGGGGGGGGGGGGGGGGGGGGGGGGGGGGGGGGGGGGGGGGGGGGGGGGGGGGGGGGGGGGGGGGGGGGGGGGGGGGGGGGGGGGGGGGGGGGGGGGGGGGGGGGGGGGGGGGGGGGGGGGGGGGGGGGGGCTTCTAGGCCATTGCCATGGAACATATTTTCTTGAGCTTGGTGATCTTGAGTGTCGACACGTTGAGGAGGACTCACATCGGAAGAAGAATATGACGACGAGTGGCGACTTGAGTAGCATCGTCTTGGTGAAGAGGTTGATGAAGATGCGTGGCTCACGATCATGTTGCAGAATTCTTCCATTTTTTTGGAGAGCTTGGCGTCGAGGTGTCGGTGGCGAGTTGCTCGATGCGGTCACCCAAAGCTTCACTTTCTTGATGGAGAGCTCGTTGTGCGATGAAGAAGTGATTCTTGGTGATGAAGTCACGTTCTTCATCTTGATCCTCGAAGAGAGGGTTTGCCAAAGAAGTAGGCCTATCCATCATGTAGAAGTGGTGGTGAGTAGGAAAATGAAAGAACAATACCAAAGATACCTTTTCCAAAGATTGTGGATGTATCAAGTACGATCCCACATGATGCTATAATAGTAGAATTAGTATCGGGTTTTGTTACTCACACCTACAAGTAAAGGGCTTATGGAGGATCTCGGTTAGGAAGTGGCACAAATAATTCAAGCAAATGTCAGTGAAGATTTTGAAAAAGTTGAAAAGATGCACAAATCACAAGTAAGACAAATAGATCAAACCTAAGGATATCACTAGGAACACACACATGGAAGATAGATGGGATCTGCACAACCAAGGGGTGAGCTCTAAGAGGTGAAACCACGGGAATGCTCTTGTTGTACGGATACTAGAGAGATGCTAACTCAATTTCTATAATGGGTTAGATATGCTAGTGCACCAACCTAAGAGAGAAAACGGGCCATCTACTATCCTAAGTATGCTTATGTATGTATGAACCGAGATGATGAACTAGGAAAAGTGGCTCAAGGCTATTGCTTACAAGCTCTTGCTTCTCTTTTTTTTTCTTTTGCTTAAAAGCTTTTTTGACTATGCCACAATGTTTGGTATGCGAGCCATAATGCAAGATAACAAGTAGTATATGCACGGGACAGGCATAACACTAAAGGTGCACTAAAAGCGTGGCACGACAATTCTCAACTTGCTAGTCTCGATGGGTAAGCTACGCAAAAGAGGCTCGAGGCTATCAAGGTAATGGGAAGGGTAATACAATGGTGTCATTGAGGTTACCGTCCTTACTTACGGTTGGTATGAAGATTAAGTGGTCGATGTCGAAGCGGAGTCCAAGCCAATGATGAGTATCGGTGATGATGAAGTCAAGTCGCGCCTAAGTAGTCGAAATACCTTAGGACACGTGTCAACCACAACCCAAAAGCTCAAACACCAACGAGAAGTAGTGCGGAAGGTCAAAGGTGGTGGTGGAAAGGCAAAATGGGGAAAAGTCAGAGATGGCCGAACTGCTCTATATGGTCCATGCGCACGGGGTAAGTGAGGCCTGCGTGCAAGGGGTTATGATGGCCCGTGCGCACGGGGTGTTCTGGGAGCGCAAGAACACCTCCGATCCATGGATATTTCGCAAAATTCTGGCCAAAATCAATGGTGGGGGGTGGGTGATATATGGTGGCAAGGGGTAGATCCACTTGCCAAACACGAAATTCGTGGACCAAATCAACCAAATCTCACAATATCCAACAAATTGCAATAAAAAATTTTGGGGCTAATTTTGGTGGGGATTTTCGAATTCGGACGAAAAATGACAAAACCCAATCAACCTTGCTCATGATACTAAGATGTTGTAGTGTGAAACCCTAAGATGGATCTTTTCACACTTGGAGGAGGAAAAGGGATGAACACTAAGAACACAAAGAGGAATTCACTCCAACAAAACACAATCACACATCCACTAGAATAGCAAACACATAGATGCACAAGAGTACATGAACAATCAAAGGAAACAAGCACTAGGTAAGGTTCTTATCACTCCTAAGAGATGATGTCTTGATAATGATAGTCTTGTCCAAGATGAGGTCTTGAAATCCACAAGTGGATCCTGTCCTAAGAGGCCTTGATCTCCAATGGAGTGGTAGAAGGAGCAAAGCTCTCAAATATCTCACATATGTCTTTGCTGACCGTAAACATAACCCTAGGTACGCAATACATAGCCTTGGGGACGAAGTGGAGGCCCAACAGCCAAACTCAGCCGGCCATCCTGTAGGGCCCGTGCGCACGGGGGTCCCATGTGCACGGTACACGCCCGTGCGCATGGGGTGCTACAGCGTGAGCTCCGTGTGTAGTCCGTGGGCACGGGGTCTTGGGGGCCCGTGCGCACAGGGTCGCCTGGGACTTGTAGTCTTGCCCTTCTTGAAATCCTTCTCCTTCCTTATGGACTTGGGGTGCTTCTCCTTCTCCTTGGTGACGTTCCTCTTCATACCTAATGATACAGGGGGGGGGGGGGGGGGGGGGGGGGGGGGGGGGGGGGGGGGGGGGGGGGGGGGGGGGGGGGGGGGGGGGGGGGGGGGGGGGGGGGGGGGGGGGGGGGGGGGGGGGGGGGGGGGGGGGGGGGGGGGGGGGGGGGGGGGGGGGGGGGGGGGGGGGGGGGGGGGGGGGGGGGGGGGGGGGGGGGGGGGGGGGGGGGGGGGGGGGGGGGGGGGGGGGGGGGGGGGGGGGGGGGGGGGGGGGGGGGGGGGGGGGGGGGGGGGGGGGGGGGGGGGGGGGGGGGGGGGGGGGGGGGGGGGGGGGGGGGGGGGGGGGGGGGGGGGGGGGGGGGGGGGGGGGGGGGGGGGGGGGGGGGGGGGGGGGGGGGGGGGGGGGGGGGGGGGGGGGGGGGGGGGGGGGGGGGGGGGGGGGGGGGGGGGGAAGTCGCGTGAGAGCCAGCTTTCAGAAAGTGAGGATAAACCAAAAGAGGCTACAAAGGCCTGCTTCACTGAAGCAAATCAGACTCGTGCCTCGAAAGCCGGTCTTTTATGTCGTGCCTCGAAACCTGACTTACTATTGTTTTTATTACTTCATTTCAGTTATCTATACATGTGTCAATTTCGCAGAAATTCTATTTAAACAATAAACCGGGTTATTCATAACACCAGGTTATCTATGTTGTAGGGTTAGAATATTGACCTGGCTCTGGGAGTTTTCCAGCATATTTTAACCACTGGTCTCTCCCCTATTTGTTGTTGAAGTTATTTTAACAAGACACACAAGGTGTACAAATACAAAAACATCAAGGCAATATTGGTGGGTCAAACAAGCAACCGGCTCAGATATTCAAAGGAACACTTAATGCACCAAGGCATTGCGAGATCAACTGTTTTCATCGCCCTATTACATGCCGCAATGGGCCAATTTTTGTCAAAAGTTTTTTCAGCCAAACAGGCATAACACGGAGCACATGTCACTGACGACCGGTTGTTGATCTCTCTGGGTTGATGTTGCGCCCTTCCATGCCAGCTATGGCCGAGTCATCCTTTGCCGGCTCTTCTTGGTCCTTGGGGGAAGTTTCGTCATTTGCCAGCCACTAGATGGACCCTAGAGCTTTAAAAACTGAATCCTTTCTCATCATGGATGAAGTGTTGATGTCATGAGCGAAAGTTTGCTTACGTGGTGGATTCTATTCAGTAAGCTACGGCATTGGTGGACTCAGGCGCTTGCCGGCTTCCGAATAGGCGGCTTGGAACTTGGTCAAATCATTTTCCTCTGCAATTTGGGTCGCTGCCACTCAGTTTTCCCTCACCTAGCTTAGATAGTCTTCATTTCCAAATGGTGTTCGGTCTACATTGAACTCTGGAAAGCCGTCAGCTAGTTGAGCCGACACCAGCTCTAGGAAGTAAGCCTTGGCACGCGCTAGTGCATGCAATGCCCCCTGACGGCAAGCAAACCTCTTTAGTTCTTTAATCCATTCTGGCACTCTGGACAACTCCTTCAGCATATCCATAATGTAATGTGGCGGCGCTTCGATATTTTTCACTGCCATGATGCAGTATGAGCTGCCCACATACAGTTGTTCCAAGAATTTGTATATGGCCTTTAACTTCACCAAAGGTAGCTCTACAATGTTATGGTATTTTCTACCTATTAGCATACATAAAAAATTATCAGTAACCCGGACAACAGAATGAGCCAGCATGGTTTTGTAAACTTGGACGGATTTATACTTACCAAAGACGGCTACACACATATCTTTCATTTGGCCTTTTAATGTCGCCAACTCTTGCTTCACCGGCTCAAGTTTCGCCTTAGCATCTTCGGCTCTCTTTAGCAAGGCGGCTCTCTCCTTCTCAAAATCAGCTTTGGCATCCTGAAGTGCATCCGTAACTTGGAGCAAGGACTTGTGGACATTTGAAGATAAGCTTTCTGCCTCTTATTTCATCCATTTCTCCTTCTTCAACTCCCTTTGAAAGCTAGCAACAGATGACTCGGCATAGTCCAACATTTCTTGCATATTAGAAATTGCTACATCAGCAGTACTATTCAAAAAGTCCCGAGGCACCGCAGGCAGACAACCCAGCACTTGGGGGCTACATCAGACAAAATTTGACATATGATACGTTCAAGTCCCATGCATTTGCAAGTATTCTACATGGCACTTGGGGGCTAATGCGTTCTATGTTTTTACTAACACTATGACATAAGACCCGACCCATCACATGATGATGAGTGGGCCCTTGGGGGCTACTAGTTGTTCAAAATCTTCTAAACCATACAAATCCCAGATCATTATTTCATAATGACCCGACCCTTGGGGGCTATACAATATGCACCTATCACATGCCTGTTGCAGGTGGTTCAAGGTTCATGCAAGTTTTAAGTATATCAGAATCCTCTCCTTAAAACCCGGTGACTATATAAAGCTACATAAGGAAGAGCAAACAAGGAAGCATACCTCATATTTTCCTTTCAGTGTGTTCACCATGGAACCTTCAGTGTCCCGCTGCTTAGACAGTCGGGTCAAAAATGCTTGGTGTAGGGATCCCACGTCTAAACTTCCCAAAGATGGAAGTTCAAGCTTGGATTTTCGTTTCTCCACCATGGACGACTCCTTCTTGGTGGTGACCTTGGCCAAAACATTTGGGCATCTTATGCACCTCTCCAGTAATGGTAATTTCATCATGAGCCACCTCCAGAGGCGACTCGCTTCTTAGATTTTCCCCTCTCCACAACAGGAGAGGCGGCCCTGGCGGGACTTGCAGAAATATCATCTTGAACCGGCTCGTTTTCACGAGTTAGGTTAGCTTCATCAACACAAGCCTCATCCACTAGCTCATCCAGGGTTTCTGGATTGACCCTTGCAAGAGATGGGTCCTCGATCTCTCGTGTAGCATCATTTGAGTCGTCAACCATTTTGTTAGTGGACTCTTTGTGTTGTATGGTGGAACCCTAACTGGTGATCTTTTCACACCTGGAGGGGGGAAAGGGATGAACATGAGAACACAAAGAGGCAATTCACTCAAACAAAACCCAATCATACGTCCACTAGAATAGCATACTTGAGATCCACATGAATACAAGAACAATCCAAGGAAATAAGCACAAAGGTAAGGTTCTTCCCACTCCTAAGGAGGTGAGGTCTTGTAGGTAGCCTTCTCCAAAAGTAGGTATTGATATCCACTTGGGATCCTCTCCTAAGAGACCTTGATCTCCAACAGGAGTGGTAGAAGGAGCAAAGCTCAATCAATATCTCACATATACTTTGCTAACCCTAAAAAATGGTCTAGGTACGAAATATATAGGTAGGTGGAGGAGGGGGCAAAGTGGAAGCCCAAACAGGAGCTCTCGGCTGGAATCCTGACGGGCCCATGCGCACGGGGTAAGTTGGGCCCATGCGCACGGGGGTCCTGTGGGCATGGTACACGCCCATGCGCACGGGGTGCTATAGCGGCGAGGGCCCGTGCGCACGGGATCTGGAGGCCGTGCACACGGGGGTGCGCGTCTTGGTTATAGAAGCCTTCTGGGAGGCCCGTGGACACGGGAATTGGATGGCCCATGCGCACGGGGTCACCTGGCGGGTGCTGTCTTGATCTTGTTGGACTCCTCCTTCTTCCTCGTGGCCTTGGGGTGCTTCTCCTACTCCTTTGGGGAGTCCCTTAGATGCTTGGTAGCGTTTGTCTTCATACCTAATGAGACATAACATGTTTTGGTGAGGTAGTTGATTGCTTGTATCTGTGTTGGTATTTCCCCAAAGAGGAGAGGATGATGCGGCACAGCAACGGTAAGTATTTCCCTCAGTTATGAAACCAAGGTTATCAATCTAGTAGGAGAACCAAGCAACACTATGTAAACGGTACCTGCACACAAAGAACAAATACTCGCAACCCAACGCGTAAGAGCGGTTGTCAATCCCTCCTCGGTATTAAGATATATAAAATTGTATGAGATTGGATAAATAGATCTAGCAAAAACACAAAATAAAATAAGTAAAAAAAATTTCAGCAAGGTATTTTTGGATTTTTGGAATAATATATCTGAAAACAATATGATAGAAAATAGACCCAGGGGTCATAGATTTCACTAGTGGCTTCTCTCAAGAAAATAGCATACGATGGATAAACAAATTACTGTTGGGCAATTGCTAGAAGAGCAAATAATTATAAAGATATCCAAGGCAATGATCATGTATATAGCCATCACGTCCAAGATTAGTAGACCGACTCCCACCTGCATCTACTACTATTACTCCACATATCAGCCGCTATCCATCATGCATCTAGTGTATTAAGTTCATGGAGAAACGGAGCAATGTAATAAGAACGATGACATGATGTAGATAAGATCTATTCATGTAGGAATAGACCCCATCTTGTTATCCTTAATAGCAATGATACATGCGTGCCTCGCTACCCATTCTGTCACTAGGTGAGGACACCATAAGATTGAA
Source organism: Thinopyrum obtusiflorum (assembly GCA_036873465.1). Taxonomy (NCBI): domain Eukaryota; kingdom Viridiplantae; phylum Streptophyta; class Magnoliopsida; order Poales; family Poaceae; genus Thinopyrum; species Thinopyrum obtusiflorum. The sequence goes on from JAAAWM010011611.1 coordinate 11,894, forward strand.
CCCATCACAAAGCACCTCTTCCCATTGCAAGAAAAATCAATCTAGTTGGCCAAACCAAACAAAAGTTTTCGAGAAGAAATACAAGTCTATAATAATCATGCATATAAGAGATCAAAGAAGACTCAAATAATATTCATAGATAGAACTGATCATAAACTCGCAATTCATCGGATCCCAACAAAACACACCTCAAAAAGTCATTACATCAAATGGATCTCCAAGAACATCAAGGAGAACATTGTATTGAGAATTAAAAATAGAGAAGAAGCCATCAAGCTACTACCTACGGACCTGTAGGTCTGTGGTAAACTACTCACTCATCATCGCAGGAGCACCAATGAGGATGATGAACCCCTCTGTGATCGTGTTCCCCTCCGGCAAGGTGCCGGAAAGGGCCTCTAGATTGGATCTCGTGGTTCTGGAACTTGCGGCGGCTGGAATTGTGTTTTTTGACTCCCCTAGGGTTTCTGGAATATTTGGGTATTTATAGAGCTGAGAGGCGGTGGAAAGGACCTCCGTGGGCCCCACTACCCATCAGGGGGCGCCAGGGGCCTCTGGTGCGCCCAGGTGGGTGGTGGGACCCACGGGCCTTCCCTAGTGCACTTCCTTGGCTCCCAAGTTGTCTTCTGGGCAGAAAAAAATCTCCAAAAAGTTTCGCTGCATTTGGACTCTATTTGATATGGATATTCTGTGAAGTAAAAAACAAGCAAAAATAGCAACTGGCACTGGGCACTATGTCAATAGGTTAGTCCCAAAAAATGATATAAAGTTGCTACAAAATGAATATAAAGCATCCTAGAATGATAATATAACAACATAGAACAATCAAAAATTATATATACATTGGAGACGTATCAGTAGCATCCAAGTTCCATTTATATCCATATTGATGTCGAGTAGGAGTGAGTTCACCTTGATTTCGATGGGCGTGCTCGAGCTCTTGTCATAGGTCCACGTGGTGCTTGATGTGTTGGTGTAGAGTCCATGTGGATGATGGAAGGATGCTCCGCATCATCTCCCCCCCCCCTTGAGAGAGATCCGTCCTCGGATTGTGATCTTCATCACCATGGTATGGGGTCAAGTCCTTGACGTTGAAGATGTCGCTTACATTGTACTTGTTGCATGGGATGTCGATCTTGTAGGCGTTGTCATTGTAACAGACAAGCACTTTGAAGGGTCCATCGGCTCGTGGTAGTAGCTTGGAATTGCGCTTGTTGGGGAAGCGTTTCTTGCAGAGGTGTAGCCATACTAGATCGCCAGGTTTGAACACCATGGGGGTCTTGTTGACGTTGAGCTTGGTGCCGAGGCGGTGTACCTGACGCTCGAGCGTGGACCTTGTATGTTCATGCATCTTCTTGAGATAAATTGCTCTTGCACTTGCGTCCATGTTCGCTCGTTGTTGGAGTGGTAGGGGAAGGATGTCCAAGGGTGACAAAAGGTTCAAGCCATAGACGACCTCGAAGGGGTATTTGCCGGTAGTAGAGTGTCTTGCGCGATTGTAGGTGTACTCGGCAATGGGTAAGCACTCCTCCCACTACTTGATGTTCTTTTTGATCAACATACACATAGGAGAGTAGCTGGTAGGTGACTTCCGTTTGGCCATCGGGTTGGGGATGATAGGCCGTCGAGAATAGTAGCTTGATGCTGAGCTTGGCGCATAGTGTCTTCCAAATGTAGCTTAGGAACTTGACATCGCGGCCCGACACAACTGTCCTTGGAACTACGTGTAACCTCAAGATTTCCCTACAAAAAAGATTTGCAACATGTGAAGCATCATCTATCTTATTGCATGGGATGAAATGTGCCAATTTAGAGAATCAGTCCACAACAACAAATGCCAAATCCTTGCGATTTTGAGTCATAGGTAATCCAGGCACAAAATCCATGCTAATATCTTCCCATGGTTGATATGGAATAGGAAGGGGCATATGTAAACCATGAGATTGAGCTTGTGACTTAGCTTTGCGGCATGTAGAGCACCTATTGGTGAAGCGTGCAACATCACAAAACATCTTTGGCCAAAAGTACCTGAAGGAGAGTTTGGCAAAGGTCTTGTCGCATCCAAAATGTCCCATAAGTCCTCCGCCGTGAGCCTCTGGCAAAAGTAGTAAACAAAGAGAAGACTCGGGTACACAAAGTTTGTTAGCACGCATAAGATAACCATCCTTAAGGTAATAGAGCTCCCAACAAGTGTTAGCCAGACATTTGGCATAAGGAATAGCAAACGAAGGATCATGTGCACATAGATCTTTAACATGCTCAAAGCCAATAACATTCAATTCAAGTTGAGTAATCAACATGCACTAGCGGGAAAGGGCATCTGCCACAACATTCTCTTTACCCTTAATGTACTTGATCGCATAAGGAAAAGATTCAATAAATTCACTCCATTTAGCATGTCATTTCTTCAACTTTGTTTGACCTTTAAGGTATTTAAGTGTCTCATGATCGGTATTTATGACAAATTCATGTGGGCGAAGATAATGCTCCCAAACATGCAATACTCACACTAAAGCATATAATTGCTTGTCATAGATGGGATAGTTAAGTTGAGTGCCAGAAAGTTTTTCGCTAAAATATGCAATGGGTCACTTTTCTTGCATCAAAACTCCACCAATACCGTTTACACTAGCATCACAATGAACCTCAAAAGTTTTGTCAAAATTAGGTAATGCAAGAATTGGAGCATGTGTAAGCAAAGATTTAAGCTTGTCAAATGTGGTGATTGATAGGGTTCCCAAACAAAGGGTGCATTCTTCTTACTCAAGGCATGCAATGGTGATGCAATGGTGCTAAAATCTTTAACAAAGCGAGGGTAGAAGCCGTCGAGACCAAGGAAACTACGCACTTGTTGCAAATTTGTGGGGCGGCCAATTTTTAATTGCTTCAATTTTAGACTCATCAACATGAACACCCTTAGAAGGCACAACAAAGCCCAAGAAAACAAGCTTGTCAACACCAAAAATGAATGTCTCTATGTTAGCATAAAGACGCTAGTTTCTAAGAACATGCAAAACATCTCTAAGATGGGTGACATGATCTTCTAATAATTCGACACAAGTATATCGTCAAAGTAGACCATAACACATATGCCTATGTATTTGCGAAGAACATAGTGCATCACAGGCATGAAAGTGTCTGGTGCTTCCGATATGCCCATAGACATAGATAACCACTCGTACAAGCCAAATTTAGTTTTAAAAGAGGTTTTCCATTCATCACCTTGTTGAATGCGAATTTGGTAATAGCACCTTTAAAATCAATTTTTGAGAAAATAGTGGTGTTGCTGAGTTCATCTAGCATATCGTCAAGGCGTGGAATGGGATGCCTATAGAGAATGGTGATAGCATTTATGGGACGGCAATCGAAACATGTGTGAAAACTACCATCTTTCTTAGGCATAAGAATAACCTGAACGGCAAGAGGACTCAAGCTATCACGTACATGTCCATTGTCAATGAGGTGTTGTACTTGCCTTTGTATCTCCTTAGTTTCTTCGGGGTTGACAATGTATGGGGGTGCACCGGAGATGAGTTCGATGCGGTGCTCAATGTCGCGAAGAGGAGGAAGGCCGGGAGGTAGCTCATCGGGAAAAACGTCTGCAAACTCCTGCAAGAGATTAGAGAACACTAGAGGTAGATGATTAGAGGTGTTAGTCCTTGCCGCTTCGTCTTTGCACACTAGGACATAGTGTGTGACACTAGATTGGTTCTCATACACTCCTCCCATGTCTGTTTTGGTAGCTAAAAGCACTAAGTTTTTATTGTCACTCATCATGGAGGCACTCATTTTTGGCTTGTGGCGCAACCTCTCATTTTGGTGGTTCGCTCTCTCATTATTCTCTCCATGATGTGTGGATGCTTGTTTGTTGGTGATCACCTGACTTGGTGACATAGCTCGTAGCACATACTCCTTGCCCTTCATCCTGAAACTATAGTGGTTGTTATGCCCATTGTGGATGATGTCGTGGTCAAATTGCCAAGGTCTTCCTAAGAGGAGATGGCACACAGACATAGGAACCACATCACACTCCAAGGTGTCTTCGTATGCGCCGATCTTGAAGGAAATTTGCATGGTGTGCTACACTTTAATGGTGCCAGAGTCGCTAAGCTATTGGACCTTGTAGGGGCGAGGATGCTTCATCTTGACCAATTTTAACTTGGAACATAGCTCTTCACTTGCCAAATTGTGGCAACTCCCTCCATCGATGATTACCTTCACGGAACGTCCATTGATGCCCGCTTTGGTGTGGAAGATGTGGCAACGTTGGTCTTCGTCTTGTTGGTGTTGAAGCGTCAAGACCTTGGAGACAACAAGAGCGGGGCTTGAATAATTGTCGCAAAAGACTTGATAATATTCATCTTCATTCCCTTGCCGATGCATGGCCACGTGCTCAAGTGCTTACATTTCTTCCTCACTCATGGAGTCATAGGTGTCGTCATCGTTGGTGATCATGGTACGCTGAGTGGGGCACTCAATTGTCTTGTGGCTGCGGCCTTGACATGTGAAGCATTTGATGGAACTCGTCTTCACGGTCTCATCCGTTGGAGTAGATGATGATGAAGCTCTTGGCTTGAAGTTGATTGTAGTAGGAGGATGACTTGAAGATGTCGAAGTTTTCTTGTAACTTGACTTGGCGCCGTTGCTTGGTGATGATCTAGTCGAGGTAGGAGGTGTCGTAGTTGTGGAGGCTTGAGTGTATGAGTCATAGGTCTTAGAAGAGTACTTGGTGTATTTGAAGTCATCTTGTACTTGTCGCTCAGCCTTGGTCACTTGATGAACTAGCTCGAGAAGGTTGGAGTATGGTTGGAAGTTGGCAATCTTCTTTATTGGGTGATTGCGGTCGTTCAAGAAGTGTGCCATAGTTTGGTTGTCATCTTCCCTAACATTGGCCCGTATCATGGAAATCTCCATTTCTTGGTAGTATTCTTCCACCGTCTTCGTGCCTTGCTTGAGGAGTTGCAACTTCTTGAAGAGATCATGGGTGTAGTGTGTAGGCACGAAGCAAGCTCTCATGACATCCTCCATTTGTGTCCAAGTCGTGATGGGTGGTTTGCCTCTCTCCTGGTGTTGCTCGATATACGTGTTCTGATGCGAAGCATCCTTCCATCATCCCCTTGGACTCTACACCAACACATCAAGCACCATGTGGACCTATGACAAGACCAAGACCACGTGCAATGGAAACCGAGGTGAACTTCCTACTTGACATGCATTTGGACACCAGTGGAACTTGGTTGCTCCCTCGCAAAAATGCACTATGTATCATTAGGTATGAAGGGGGGGGGGGGGGGGGGGGGGGGGGGGGGGGGGGGGGGGGGGGGGGGGGGGGGGGGGGGGGGGGGGGGGGGGGGGGGGGGGGGGGGGGGGGGGGGGGGGGGGGGGGGGGGGGGGGGGGGGGGGGGGGGGGGGGGGGGGGGGGGGGGGGGGGGGGGGGGGGGGGGGGGGGGGGGGGGGGGGGGGGGGGGGGGGGGGGGGGGGGGGGGGGGGGGGGGGGGGGGGGGGGGGGGGGGGGGGGGGGGGGGGGGGGGGGGGGGGGGGGGGGGGGGGGGGGGGGGGGGGGGGGGGGGGGGGGGGGGGGGGGGGGGGGGGGGGGGGGGGGGGGGGGGGGGGGGGGGGGGGGGGGGGGGGGGGGGGGGGGGGGGGGGGGGGGGGGGGGGGGGGGGGGGGGGGGGGGGGGGGGGGGGGGGGGGGGGGGGGGGGGGGGGGGGGGGGGGGGGGGGGGGGGGGGGGGGGGGGGGGGGGGGGGGGGGGGGGGGGGGGGGGGGGGGGGGGGGGGGGGGGGGGGGGGGGGGGGGGGGGGGGGGGGGGGGGGGGGGGGGGGGGGGGGGGGGGGGGGGGGGGGGGGGGGGGGGGGGGGGGGGGGGGGGGGGGGGGGGGGGGGGGGGGGGGGGGGGGGGGGGGGGGGGGGGGGGGGGGGGGGGGGGGGGGGGGGGGGGGGGGGGGGGGGGGGGGGGGGGGGGGGGGGGGGGGGGGGGGGGGGGGGGGGGGGGGGGGGGGGGGGGGGGGGGGGGGGGGGGGGGGGGGGGGGGGGGGGGGGGGGGGGGGGGGGGGGGGGGGGGGGGGGGGGGGGGGGGGGGGGGGGGGGGGGGGGGGGGGGGGGGGGGGGGGGGGGGGGGGGGGGGGGGGGGGGGGGGGGGGGGGGGGGGGGGGGGGGGGGGGGGGGGGGGGGGGGGGGGGGGGGGGGGGGGGGGGGGGGGGGGGGGGGGGGGGGGGGGGGGGGGGGGGGGGGGGGGGGGGGGGGGGGGGGGGGGGGGGGGGGGGGGGGGGGGGGGGGGGGGGGGGGGGGGGGGGGGGGGGGGGGGGGGGGGGGGGGGGGGGGGGGGGGGGGGGGGGGGGGGGGGGGGGGGGGGGGGGGGGGGGGGGGGGGGGGGGGGGGGGGGGGGGGGGGGGGGGGGGGGGGGGGGGGGGGGGGGGGGGGGGGGGGGGGGGGGGGGGGGGGGGGGGGGGGGGGGGGGGGGGGGGGGGGGGGGGGGGGGGGGGGGGGGGGGGGGGGGGGGGGGGGGGGGGGGGGGGGGGGGGGGGGGGGGGGGGGGGGGGGGGGGGGGGGGGGGGGGGGGGGGGGGGGGGGGGGGGGGGGGGGGGGGGGGGGGGGGGGGGGGGGGGGGGGGGGGGGGGGGGGGGGGGGGGGGGGGGGGGGGGGGGGGGGGGGGGGGGGGGGGGGGGGGGGGGGGGGGGGGGGGGGGGGGGGGGGGGGGGGGGGGGGGGGGGGGGGGGGGGGGGGGGGGGGGGGGGGGGGGGGGGGGGGGGGGGGGGGGGGGGGGGGGGGGGGGGGGGGGGGGGGGGGGGGGGGGGGGGGGGGGGGGGGGGGGGGGGGGGGGGGGGGGGGGGGGGGGGGGGGGGGGGGGGGGGGGGGGGGGGGGGGGGGGGGGGGGGGGGGGGGGGGGGGGGGGGGGGGGGGGGGGGGGGGGGGGGGGGGGGGGGGGGGGGGGGGGGGGGGGGGGGGGGGGGGGGGGGGGGGGGGGGGGGGGGGGGGGGGGGGGGGGGGGGGGGGGGGGGGGGGGGGGGGGGGGGGGGGGGGGGGGGGGGGGGGGGGGGGGGGGGGGGGGGGGGGGGGGGGGGGGGGGGGGGGGGGGGGGGGGGGGGGGGGGGGGGGGGGGGGGGGGGGGGGGGGGGGGGGGGGGGGGGGGGGGGGGGGGGGGGGGGGGGGGGGGGGGGGGGGGGGGGGGGGGGGGGGGGGGGGGGGGGGGGGGGGGGGGGGGGGGGGGGGGGGGGGGGGGGGGGGGGGGGGGGGGGGGGGGGGGGGGGGGGGGGGGGGGGGGGGGGGGGGGGGGGGGGGGGGGGGGGGGGGGGGGGGGGGGGGGGGGGGGGGGGGGGGGGGGGGGGGGGGGGGGGGGGGGGGGGGGGGGGGGGGGGGGGGGGGGGGGGGGGGCAAAACTGAGCACATATGCTTTGACGCCCTCTATGCCAAGAGCGCGATCACGAAGAAGATCCTCCTCCGCGTCAAGAGCGACACCAAGCGGATCGAGTGCTTGAAGACCCTCTTCCACGCCAAGAGCGAGATCAACACCATCACTATGATGAAGAACTCCGGTACGGCAAGCTCAAGTTCACCATGCCCAAGTTCTCCAGAAGCAATGATCCCAAAGAATATCCCTCATGGGCATTAAAAGTCGACAAGATATTCTGTCTTCACAACTATGGCGAGGAAAAGAAGATCGCCATGGCATCCCTCGAGTTTCAAGACTACATCCTCATTTGGTGGGAGCAAGTGATCGAGCGACGCCATGAGAAGGATGAGCCACCCATCACGACTTCGACACAAATGAAGGATGTCATGCGAGCTCGCTTTGTGCCTACATACTAAACCTGAGATCTCTTCAAGAAGTTACAACTCCGCTAGTAAGGCACGAAGACGGTGGAAGAATACTATCAAGAAATGGAGATTGCCATGATACGAGCTAATGTCAAAGAAGATGATGAGCAAACAATGGCACACTTCTTGAACGGACTCAACCACCCAATAAGGAAGATCGCCGACTTCTGTGGCACCCCGCCTCAGAGAAACCAGAACGCCCTGTATTCCAGCCCAGAGATCGAGGAGAAGTCTTCTGGAATACGGCACTGCTTAGCATAGAACAAATCAGCTCTTTATTACAATCTATATGGATACAAGGGGATTACATCGGCACGGCGACACTACGCTTGCCACGGTTGCTCCATGCAAGCAGTAGAACAACACGATGCAGCGGAATAATTCTAGCAGCGGAACAGTGACGACGGTGATGAACTCCATTCCGCAGGGACTCTGGCTGGAACGCTTATCCCAGCTCGCAAACAAGGAATCCACGGCAAACAAGCAATCAAATCCGGCATGACCTGCAAACTGGCATGACACGCCAGGTCAGTACATTGAATGTACTTGCCAGCTCACAACAACCAAAAGCATTCAAGGCAAACAACAGCATGGCAATTAAAAGTTAAGCAGGAATTATCATGAGATCATCAGAATAACATGGCATGAACAACATGAACATGATACAGCTAGAAAAATATGAGCATGGCATGAACATATAAATCTGACGATACTAGCATGCAACATGATGACACTATATGCACCACTTATTCTGCTCGGGTTACCTCGTAACCATCACATGCAACACTTACCAACTTCGGACATCACACGATCATCTCAGGATCAAATCAGGCTTGGTATAAACAATACCGTAGTAATCATTAAATGACCACAAGGAGCTTGATCTTTACCCACGATTCTCGCACAACATCACGAATATCCAATAACTCGGTATCCTCGATACCACGGTGATCATTCATGGATCACAAACGGAACCACTCTTGGCTCAACGGGTTACCTCATAACCAAACGGTGATCATTCACGGATCACATAACCAACTTATCTCATCATCAAACTAGGGTTGTTATTAAGCAAGTTATTATTATTACTGTTGACCCACAGTGTGACCAACTACGAACTGGGCCCTTATCCGTGGGCGCGGCTATCGATAGATTTAATATACACTCTGCAGAGGTAGTGCACTTTACCCACACCACAGAACCCATGGCCTCGCACTCCCATTCGGGTGGACCAACGGCGTTCCGACAAAACCGTCCTACTGCCATGACACTCTCCCGGATACTCCGACCAACACCCCCTGAGGGTTCAGTCCTGGGTGGCCCCGTGCCTACCAAAGGCATCAACGGCCATCGTCGTGGCAAAACAAAAATGGTCCCAAACGGGGACATGTGCACATAACCAAACTCGGGCTCACAAGGCTTATGCCGTCCTACCTGGCCAAGGTAGCGCCCGCGCATAACCTTCCCTCATTGGAGGCACCGGTGAGAGGCACAACAATAGACCCAGTAAGGACCTTCCCATAAAGGCAAGCGTGGTTGCACTGGTCAGCTCTATATGGTGGCACCATGACTCAGCCAACAGTTGTTCAAGTTCAATTTAATCTGGTTAAACTTGAATGCAAAATATGCTGAGCCATGATAAAATAACATGATGCCATTACAATGCATGAGCATGATATCAACATAAGCATGAGGGTACAACATAACTATCAACCATATCAACAATGAATCATATCCAACTGTGCATGGCATAATGACGAGCATGAGTATCACAAGTACAACACTACTCATAGCATAACATGACCACTAACAGCAACAATAAATACCATGCAATAACACATCAATAATATTACCGAGTAAACACTTAACCAACTACCAGCAAAGGAACAATGCATATCAACTGTACTCGGTAACCGACGTTAGAACATGCTAACAGACCAACCCAACATGTACTACTACCAGGCATGAACAATATGAAAGTAATACTAGTAGGTAGAACATGATAACAGAGTGCAAGAAAACATAGCATGACGGTAATCACCGATCCATAAGCATAACCGAAATAACGACAGCAGTAGCAAAACAAACATACAGTTATTACAGATTCAAGTTGGAAAACCAATGCTACTGCATGGCTATCATGCAAATGGTGGTTGTGGCTTGCCTGGGGATGAAGAATGCTCCGGGGAGCAGTGTGGTGAAATCGCGGAAAGACTCGCCGGAAAAGGTTCTCTCTCGGAGGGGCTGATTTGGGGAAGGGCAAAAAGGTCATTTTCACAGTGTCAAACCATAGTGAAAATGAAACCAACAAAACGGTCTTGACGAAACGAAGACGTGGGCTTTGGATTCACCTCAAACGGAGTGGCGAGCAAAAAGTTATAGACCGACGAATTTCAGGGACCAATCTATAAAATGATTTCTACAAGAAGGCCCCTGAGCTGAAAAACAGAAAGCGCATTTAGTCGAATATGCCTTCACAGTAGAGGAAACGTATTTCTAGCCGTAGTTAAATGAAAATATGCCTTCTAATAAAGAAAACATATTTTGACCGAACTAGGACCAGAGTACGCTTTCATCAACCGAAAACGTATTTAAATGAAACACGTTTCCACTTATCTGACGTGGACGGCGAGGTCGGGCTCCTGGGTCGCTAACTGGTGGGGCCCGCTGTCTCTCTCTCTCTCTCCTAGCTCCCTTCTTCTTCCTCCCGCGTACGCGCGCCTGGCTGAGGGAGGAGCTCGCCCCGACGGCGATTGCCGGCGGCACAGGTCACCTCAGACATCGCCCGGCCTACCGGCGGGTTCAGGAGACCGAGGCGCGCACGCCCATGTAGGTCTCGACCGCTGTGGAGCTTGGGGAAGAGCGGGACGTCGACCGTGGCGGAGCATGCCGTCGGCCACCCGTGAGCTCGCGGCTACAGGCCAATGGAGGAGGAGGAGAGGTCATGATGTGGTTCGGTAGTGGTGGTGGAGGCCTCTGGAGGTGGTGGAGCGGAGGGAGATGGCCAGGGTCGCCGGAATCGGAGGGACCCGAGGAGGTGGTCGAGGCGGCGATGGAAGAGCAGGGGAGCAGCTCGAGCTCAAATGAGAGGCTGGGGAGGTTGCTAGGAGTGAGGTGAAGCTGGTGGTGAGGTCAAACGTGCTCGGGGAGGGCTATATATAGCCAGGGCGAAGGCACCCGCACCGGTTGCCACCGGGTGAGTCCGGCCTCGGCTCTTGCAACGCTCAGCGGTCACGAGGGGCGCGAGGTCGCGATGAAGGGGGTGCGGAGGAGCTACAGAAGGTCATAGAGCGGCCGGAGCCAAGGGGGAGCAGAGGAAGAGGCCGAGCGCCATTAATGCGCTGTCGGCTACAGGTTGCTCATGGGCGCGTGGCGACGAGCACCGATGGAGAAGCTGCTGGAGGGGGAGATGGCTCCAGGAGGACGGCGGCAACGCGGGGAACACGCTGGACAGGCCCGTGCTCGCTGAGACGCCGAGCAGAGGAGGGGCCCGAGCAAGAAGACGTTCTGGGCGCGGCCAGTGCGTGCCAAAACGGTGGTCACCGCATGCACTTGTGCACACAGTGCCACAAGTTATGCCAAACGATGTCTGGGGGTTAGTCCTTCCTGGGTAGGTTGCAACTGAGGTGGTAACTTGGTTAAAGACGCAGTGGTTAAATGGTAAGTGAGGGCTCTGAAGTTTGCTATTGCAAACTGAATCATTATGCAGTGATCAACGGAGTGAGGTTAAGAGCCAAATAGGATGTCAGGGGAGTTTAGGTTAGGAAGGACTATAGTCCTATGAAGTTTGGAAGGAAATGGACCAAGACTTAACATAGTTGCTTCACAACTGATTAAATTGGTCCAGAAACTTGAGCATGATGATGCACTCACATGGAGTATCAACTTGAGCTCATATTTTGCAAGGCAGGGTTATTTGGCCATATGAAGATGCTGTAAAAGTTTCATACCAAATGGATAAACCAAAATGGTACTTGCTTCACAAACATCTCCTCTGGACAGAAACTTGCAATAATTTTGGTGATCAAACGGATTAAGTAAATGATCCCAAATTTTGTGGAGAGATGTTATATGGGTAGGAGCATGATCTTGTAATTTCTCAGAATTAATGAAGCAATATAAATTATACTTGCTTCACTACCTGAAAATATTAACAGAATCAAAGATTTGGTCCTATGCTCACATAGATGATTGGATAGGGCTGAAAATTGGAGGATGGCAATTATATGAGCAGGGGGGGGGGGGGGGGGGGGGGGGGGGGGGGGGGGGGGGGGGGGGGGGGGGGGGGGGGGGGGGGGGGGGGGGGGGGGGGGGGGGGGGGGGGGGGGGGGGGGGGGGGGGGGGGGGGGGGGGGGGGGGGGGGGGGGGGGGGGGGGGGGGGGGGGGGGGGGGGGGGGGGGGGGGGGGGGGGGGGGGGGGGGGGGGGGGGGGGGGGGGGGGGGGGGGGGGGGGGGGGGGGGGGGGGGGGGGGGGGGGGGGGGGGGGGGGGGGGGGGGGGGGGGGGGGGGGGGGGGGGGGGGGGGGGGGGGGGGGGGGGGGGGGGGGGGGGGGGGGGGGGGGGGGGGGGGGGGGGGGGGGGGGGGGGGGGGGGGGGGGGGGGGGGGGGGGGGGGCAAAAGGATTATTCCTTTAATAGAAAAAGGAATATTCCCAAGGAAAAGAATATTGGGGTTTGGTCCAAGAAGAAAATGGCAAGGTCCTGGGAAGGGTTTGAGGATGACAAGCCACTCTGGAAAGAAAGAAGAGGGCATCTTCTTCAATTTCCAGACCACACAGCCACGGAAAAAGAAAACTCAAGCAAAAATATCAGAAAAACGAAAGAAAAAGAAAGGGCCAAAAATCAGGCTGTGACAACTCTTCCCCCCTTAAAGAAATCTCGTCCTAGAGATTTGGTTGCTCAGGGAACAAGTATGCCTATACTGACTTAAGGAGACCGTTTCCAACTCGGGTATCCTTTTTAATTTATTGATTGTTCCCATTAAATTCTTCATCTGACTTACCTGACTGGCTCTGGGGTGGTTTGCTTCACTGTATCCATATTCTGACAGATCTTACCTCACATTTTCATGCTTATACTGTTTCCAATTCTTTTCATATCTGCTGATTAGCTGAGTGTGATTTGTCAGCATGACTGGAATATACGTCCGTCTCCCAAATCCGAGAGTGATTTTTGATTGCTGTGGCTGTACTGGCCAACTTCCATGAATTGGTGATCAAATTTTTCCTGGTGAACACTCAAGCTCTTACTCCTTGCATTGGGTTTCTCAACTTAACTATAGGTCCTTCGGGTTCAAAATAGTGAGGTGAGTCATAACCGTTTTCCTGGCAGATTCTGACTTCTCGCAGGAATTTCTGTATCGTCCTGACTGACTCCACTGCCTCGAGTCTCATATTCATACCAAATATTTGATTGTCGCCTGATGTGACCAGCATAAGGGGTATGACCTTATATGATAATATCCTCATCCTTGACTGATGGCGTTTCTGACAAAAATTTTGTTCCAGACAGGCTATCCTTTGGTGATTCACATAAGTGAGGGCACATGCTTCGAGACTGTTATTCCTCATACTGATTATTCATCCTGTCCGTATATCCATGAGGATAGTAGGCTGTGGGATGCTTTACCATAGTTGTCGGGGCAAACTGTCGAATAGCCCCTTGGTCGGACTTGATAGAGCTGATATTTGATACTAACAAATCTGAGCATATACTGGTAACTGAGCGGATCTTTCCTTGGTATGGGGTCTTTACCAAAATTGAGTAGACCCCCTTGATGAATATTCATGGTGATCAATAGTGACTCAGACTGTCCAGGGTATCTGCACCATGTGGGTCATGCAACAATTTTCATACCTGCACTGCCGGTCTTGCTCCTTCATTACTGTGCTCTTATTCTGGATTCTTTGCTGAAATAGCTTGATCATATCGCATTCTTCGTGTGGCCATAGGGACCGCCGGGTGCAATATTTTGGCAAGCATAACTTATCCTTGTTCATGTACCGTGGAAACTATACCGGGTTCACATGTGCTTGCATCTAACTCATTTTTGCTGTAAAGCATACCAAGTGGTGACGAATGATATCACCTTGTCAGGTATGAGGAATCTGGCCTGACTGAGTACTGACAAAATTTGTTGTCCCATGTTGTCTTTCTCCAAAACTTGTCGGTTCTTGCATCACCAACTGAGGTGTATAATGGACTTTCTTATTCTGACATGATTCATGAGATTTCCGGATTCTCACCTTGACTTCACCATCATACCATTGACTTGCAAGAGCTTGGCAACATGCTCACAATATAAATGAGAATTTAATTCCTGAAGCAGACTTGTTTTCTGACTGATTCTTGCTTTTGACCAAACTGTTGTGAACCTGATTCTTGGGATTCACGGCCATATGTTGTCAATTTGCTGTGTCATATCTTGTACCAATGCCGTACTGACGAAGATTGGATGGCTTATGTTGGAAACCATCGAGATATCTTACTGAGGAAGACTGGATATCGTGCTTCAGAAGCTTCCCCCCTTAAAGACTTGCTAGGGAGGACTTGGTGCCAAAAACTTTTTGCGGTTGCTTACTGAAGAAGACAGGGTACCTTGCACGGGAAGTCATCCATATAGCGCACTGAGTAGTCTTGCCTTGGAAGCTTCTCTGGTAGTTTGCAAGGGAAGACTGGGTTGCTTATACCAGAAGCTTCTTATTGTGATATGTGGACCGGTTACCATATACACACACCATCTTAACATTTCTGCTGTGGATTATTTGTATGAAACGGGGCTTTGCTGGACTATCCTCCTCTCTGAATATTGAATACATGGCACATTCTTGCTTTCTTCCAGGTATATCGGGTTTCAAAATCATCCTCAATGAAGAATCAAAACTTGCATCTGAATCATACCTTTGACCGATGATATATGGTCGATCTTGCACACAATTTATCTTCTCGCTGATTTGATCATTTCTGCTATGAAGGATGCACACTGGGGGTGACTTGATTATCCGTACTGTTGTGAGAAGTGCACATTAATGCAAACTTGTTTATCATCATCACAATCAGATATTTCTCATTTCATTGCGGTCGGCTGAGAATTCCATTCTGTTTAGCTGAATTTCCAAATATATGCATTCATTGCTGACTCCTTGGGTCCAATGTCGGTTGACGAGCAACTTTAATGAGGGGAAAATATGGCAGCACTGAAGGCCCAAAGAAATAAACAAAAGAAACGACGAAAACAAAAACACACAAGCATACAAATAATAAATAATCAAGCAACATTACATATTACTGCTACTCACAACAATAATATGCATGCACACCTAAGCACATAAATCTCACGGAAACTTTGGTACTACGGTCTGACATGCTATGGCAGTGTGCATGAAAACTGAATCTGCATGTGGAAGGAGTTGGTGTAACCAAGGCTACACCAAGCGCTGGCTGAACACCGGTCGCAACCAGATGGATACGGAGGCGAGGACAGACTTGGTGATTATGTGGTGGAACACAAAGGTCATGACCACATCATCATCAAGCGTACGAAGGGTAACCATACATGTCCAAAGAATGGAATGACAGGGCAAGATAGGGGAGGAAAGGCAAGGCTTGCTGGCATTGCCCTTTTCTGATAACAAATTGCAGTAAGGGTTGCCGAAGGGACGAGATGGATGGCAAGATTCGGGATAGAGACAAGTCTATCACCGAAATAATACGGGTGGGTGGCGGAAAGATATCGGTGCGATACCTGAGCATAACTCCTACGAATGGTGTCTGGAACACTTGGCACCAGGGCATCACTCTATTGGGACAGAGATGACGCCAAACACCGAAGAGCAGGCATGCTAAGAAGGAGGGTGCAGGTAGTGGATCGAAACCGATGCCACCTACACTCACAAGATTAACTGTTAGCGACTAAATAATAATCTATATGCATGATATGCAACAAACAAATGCAGCAAACAAGTGCAGCAAACCAACTAGGCTCCATACTACCGCTTTCTAATGTTCGCGCGGGCTAGGGCATCCTACAGCCAGACCTGCTCTGATACAAAGCCTGTGTCACCCCGGCTCAGAGAAATCGGAACGCCCCGTATTCTAGCCCAGAGATCGAGGAGAAGTCTTCTGGAATACGGCACTGCTTAGCATAGAGCAAATCAGCTCTTTATTACAATCTATATGGATACAAGGGGATTACATCGGCACGGCGACACTACGCCTGCCACGGTTGCTTCATGCAAGCAGCAGAACAACAACGACGGTGATGAACTCCAGTCCGCAGGGACTCTGGCTGGAACGCTTATCCTAGCTCGCAAACAAGGAATCCATGGCAAACAAGCAATCAAATCCGGCATGACCTGCAAACTGGCATGACACACCAGGTCAGTACATTGAATGTACTTGCAAGCTCACAATAACCAGAAGCATTCAAGGCAAACAACAACACGGCAATTATAGGTTAAGCAAGAATTATCATGAGATCATCAGAATAACACGGCATGAACAACATGAACATGATACAGCTAGAACAATATGAGCATGACATGAACATATAAATCTGACGATACTAGCATGCAACATGATGGAACTATATGCACCACTTATTCCACTCGGGTTACCTCGTAACCATCACATGCATCACTTACCAACTTCGGACATCACACGATCATCTCAGGATCAAATCAAGCTTGGTATAAACAATACGGGGGGGGGGGGGGGGGGGGGGGGGGGGGGGGGGGGGGGGGGGGGGGGGGGGGGGGGGGGGGGGGGGGGGGGGGGGGGGGGGGGGGGGGGGGGGGGGGGGGGGGGGGGGGGGGGGGGGGGGGGGGGGGGGGGGGGGGGGGGGGGGGGGGGGGGGGGGGGGGGGGGGGGGGGGGGGGGGGGGGGGGGGGGGGAACTTATCTCATCATCGAACCAGGGTTGTTATTAAGCAAGTTATTATTATTACTGTTGACCCAGAGTGTGACCAACTACGAACTGGGCCCTTATCCGCGGGCGCGGCTATCGATAGATTTAATATACACTCTGCAGAGGTAGTGCACTTTACCCACACCACAGAACCCATGGCCTCGCACTCCCATTCGGGTGGACCAACGGCATTCCCACAAGACCGTCCTACTGCCATGACACTCTCCCGGCCACTCCGACCAACACCCCCTCGGGGTTCAATGCTGGGTGGCCCCGTGCCTACCAAAGGCATCAACGGCCACCGTCGTGGCAAAACGGCCACTGTCGTGGCAAAACAAAAATGGTCCCAAACGGGGACATGTGCACAAAACTAAACTCGGGCTCACAAGGCTTATGCCGTCCTACCTGGCCAAGGTAGCGCCCGCGCATAACCTTCCCTCGTTGGAGGCACCGGCGAGAGGCACAACAATAGACCCAGTTAGGACCTTCCCATAAAGGCAAGCATGGTTGCACTGGTCAGCTCGATATGGTGGCACCATGACTCAGCCAACAGTTGTTCAAGTTCAATTTAATCCGGTTAAACTTGAATGCAAAATATGCTGAGCCATGATAAAATAACATGATGCCATTACAATGCATGAGCATGATATCAACATAAGCATGAGGGTACAACATAACTATCAACCATATCAACAATAAATCATATCCAACTGAGCATGGCATAATGACAAGCATGAATATCACAAGTACAACACTACTCATAGTATAACTTGACCACTAACTGCAACAATAAATACCATGCAATAACACATCAATAATATTACCGAGTAAACACTTAACCAACTAACAGCAAAGGAACAATGCATATCAACGGTACTCGGTAACCGACGTTAGAACATGCTAACAGACCATCCCAACATGTACTACTACCAGGCATGAACAGTATGAAAGTAATACTAGCAGGTAGAACATGATAACAGAGTGCAAGAAAACATAGCATGACGGTAATCACCGATCCATAAACATAACCGAAATAACGACAGCAGTAGCAAATCAAACATACAGTTATTACAGATTCAAGTTGGAAAACCAATGTGATTGCATGTCTATCATGCAAATGGTGGTTGTGGCTTGCCTGGGGATGAAGAATGCTCCGGGGAGCAGTGCGGTAAAGTCGCGGAAAGACTCACCGAAAAAGGTTCTCTCTCGGAGGGGCTGATTTGGGTCAAGGGCGAAAAGGTCATTTTCTCTATGTCAAACCGTAGTGAAAATGAAACCAACAGAACGGGCTCGACGAAACGAAGACGTGGGCTTTGGATTCACCTCAAACGGAGTTGCGAGCAAAAAGTTATAGCCCGACGAAGTTCAGGGACCAATCTGTAAAAAGATTTCTACAAGAAGGCCCCTGAGCTGAAAAACAGAAAGCGCATTTAGTCGAATACGCCTTCACAGCAGAGGAAACGTATTTATAGCCGTAGTTAAATGAAAATACGCCTTCTAATAAAGAAAACGTATTTTGATCGAACTAGGACCAGAGTACGCTTTCATCAACCAAAAACGTATTTAAACGAAACGCGTTTCCACTTATCTGACGTGGACGGTGGGGCCGGGCTCCTGGGTCGCTGACTGGTGGGGCCCGTTATCTCTCTCTCTCTCTCTCCTGGCTCCCTTCTTCTTCCTCCCGCGTACGCGCGCCTGACCGAGGGAGGAGCTCGCCCCAACGGCGATTGCCGGCGGCACAGGTCACCTCAGACGGCGCCCGGCCTACCGACGGGTTCAGGAGACCGAGGCGTGCACGCCCATGTAGGTCTCGACCGCCGTGGAGCTTGGGGAAGAGTGGGACGTCGACCACGGAGGAGCATGCCGTTGGCCACCGGTGAGCTCGCGGCTACAAGCCACTGGAGAAGGAGGAGAGGTGATGAGGTGGTTCGGTAGTGGTGGTGGAGGCCTCTGGAGGTGGTGGAGCGGAGGTAGATGGCCAGGGTCGCCGGAATTGGGGGGACCTGAGGCGGTGGCTGAGGTGGCGATGGAAGAGCAGGGAAGCAGCTCAAGCTCAAACGAGAGGTTGGGGAAGTTGCTAGGAGTGAGGTGAAGCTGGTGGTGAGGTCGAACGGGCTCGGGGAGGGCTATATATAGCCGGGCGAAGGCACCCGCACCGGTTGCCACCGGGCGAGTCCAGCCGCGGCTCTGGCAACACTCGACGGTCATGAGGGGCGCGGGATCACGACAAAGGGGTTGCGGACGAGCTACAGAAGGTCACGGAGCGGCCGGAGCCAAGGGGGAGCAGAGGAAGAGGCTGTCGGTGTCAAAACCGGCGGATCTCGGGTAGGGGGTCCCGAACTGTGCGTCTAGGATCGATGGTAACAGGAGATGGGGGACACAATGTTTACCCAGGTTCGGGCCCTCTCTATGGAGGTAATACCCTACTTCCTGCTTGATTGATCTTGATGAATATGAGTGTTTACAAGAGTTGATCTACCACGAGATCGTAATGGCTAAACCCTAGAAGTCTAGCCTATGAGTATATGGTAATGAATCTGTCCTATCCGGACTATGCCCTCCGGTTTATATAGACACCGGAGAGATCTAGGGTTACATGGAGTCGGTTACATAGGAGGAAATCTTCATAATCGGTCGCCTAGCTTGCCCTCCACGCCAAGTAGAGTCCCATCCGGACACGGGTATAGTCTTCGGTCTTCATGTCTTCATAGCCCATCAGTCCGGCCCAACAGATAACTGGCCGGACGCCCGAGGACCCCTTAGTCCAGGACTCCCTCAGTAGCCCCCGAACCAGGCTTCAATGACGAGGTGTTTGGCGTTTCGGATTGTCTTCGGCATTGCAAGGCGGGTTCCCTTCTCCAAGTAATGTATTCGGCTGTTCACTCAATATTGTTCCCCTCAGCTTCTGCACGCTAATAACTTTGCCTTCCACGTGTCGAGCGAATGCAGAAATTCAAGGTATTTTTGCAAATAACACCCCGTCCACGCAAGGGAGCGCGCCTATTAAAGATATTGGATCTTAGATCCATGCGACACCACATCGAGAAGATCCCCGGAGACTGCTAGGAGAAAACCATTCCAGCATGGCTAGCATCCCCGGCTCCTCCTCCCGCTCCAGCTCAAAGAAAAGCGAGTGGGAGAAGTGCTTTGTGTCTCATAGTCAGTTAGCAAAGTTGCAAACGCAGGGATTTCTTCCTCCCGCGGATCTGGTCCCTGTTCGAGTAGGGCTGGCTTCCTTCAGTGGTGTGACTCAGGCGGAGGACTTCCCTAATCCGTCCGGGGGGGAGCGAGTGTGCTTCGTCCCCTATCTGATAAGAGGCATCGGATTTCCAGTCCATCCATTCCTCCGAGGGCTTCTGGAATATTATGGCCTTCAGCTACATAACTTCACCCCCGCCTCTATCCTGCACATCGCAGGCTATGTTGCTTTATGCGAGCTATTTCTGGGTGTTGAAGCCCATTTTGAACTGTGGAGAAAATTGTTCTGTCTTGTCCCGCGTAACCATGAGGGGTCAATATTTGAAGTGGGCGGAGCCGAAGTGTGGCGCATCGCCGATACCGGATACCCGTCCGGCACACCAAGGAAGGCATCTAAAGAATGGCCTTCCGAATGGTTCTACATCGAGGACGTTGCGCTTCCCGACCCAGTTCGAAAGGGTCTCCCTGAGTTTGCAAGCGTTCCACTAAAGAAACGCCACAGTTGGCGCCCCCGGAGCCTTGAGGAGGACGATAGTGCGGAGGTTCGCCAACTCTTGGGGGAGATAAAGACGCTCGCCCAGTCCGGATTGACAATGGTCGAGGTAATGGCGACCTCCATAACGTGAGGGGTTCAGCCACTTCAATACAGAGGGCTCCCAATGTGGCACTACAACGGGGAGGACGACGCCTCCCACTGAGGCCGAAAAGGTCCGGGTACCCCCGCCGCTCTGGCCAAAATATTGGCCGAGCTGTTCAAAGGGGAGGAAGAGGAATTTCTTCCCATCAATCGCAGAGATGGATATTCTATGTATAATCCTCCCAGTTGGGTAAGTCCCGATCCTTCTGCTTTACTCATTCCGCGTCCCAGATTACCTTTGATAAATTTCTAATCTGCTTATAACAGCATTGGCGAAGAATCACCGAGGGGTTTTACAGCCCCGCCCCACAGCCTGAGGACCACAACCGGGAGCTGAATCCCGGGTCCGAAGAAGATCCAGACATATTCGTGGTACTCGCGGAAGGGGTGTTTTACCAGGCGAGCTACGATGGCACGGAAGTGGCCATTATCACCGATTATCCTGGTCTTCTTCCTGCTTCCCACGTAAGTCATCGAGAAAAAATCTCTCTCGAAAGAGCTTCTTTGCACTGCCTCACCCATTGCACTGTCTCGTGCTCCACAGGGGAGGCGTTCGGCGCGTCACGCTACTCCAGGGGCGGCTCCAAAGAGAGTGGCTCCGGCGCCGAGCAAGGCTTCTAAAAGGAAGGTCGGTGAAGTCACGACTGGTCCCTCATCAAAGAGGTAGGGATACAAAGGTATACTTTAGCAGTCACATCCAACTGTAACTTGTACGCTTGTTTGACACCAGGAAAAAGGTTCACCAGACTAAATACGAGGGTCCGGCCAGCCGTACTCCCAGCGCTCGGGATTTAGATCCTGTTGGAAAGGCGGGAGCCAACATAGGAACAATGCCGGACTATCCTTCGGTCGAGGGTCTGGAGAATATGTCCGTTACCAACTCGGAAGTGGAGAGCGCCATGAATCATCGGCGCTGCAGGGCTGTTTTACGAGACCCTGAGTTCTCGGAAGAAGCATTTAACGCCTTCAGCTCGGCTGATGCGTACATCCGGACTGCTTGAAACGGACTTAGTAGAGCCACGAAGCAGTATTTAACAGATGTGCGGGTATGTTTTCTTTATCCGAATAGGATAACCATATGCCAGTAGCCCCCGGGACTGAAAGTAGTTGGTACAACTGACTTAAGTACTATTGTATGACCAGGTTCTTACAGAGAAGAACAACCTGCTATCCCGAGAGCTGGAACAATGTCGGATGCAGCTAAATGCTGCTACCGCCGAACTGGAAAAGTCCAAGAAGGCGTCACCTGGTTATATTCCCTTCAAACGAGAAAATATACTTATATGCCCTCAATACTAACAGTCTTGCCTATACCGTGACATAATGGTCAGGGGGACTCAAAGAGGCGTTGGAAGTCGCACAAGCGAATGAGCAAGAAGCCAAAAGGCTACAAGCTACAGGCGATCGTGTACTGAAGCAGGCCATTATTGAGAAAAACCAGCTCCAGGATTGCAAGACCCAGCTAGGCGAAGAGCTGAAAGATGTGCGGGCCCAGCTAGCCGATTTTGTGAAGGAGAACAAGCAGCTGCGGGGTGGCATATTCAGTATGTATCTGAACTATTTTGAAAGTAGTTCGGCGATAGGAGAAACTGATATAGCTATGATTGCAGGTATATTAACGGGCCGTCCTGAAGAGGAGGTGTCCGGATCATCGAGTGATCTGCTGCAAAAGCTGTCACAAGTGCACGAACAAGCGCGGTTGGCGATGCGGAGTGTTGCCAAGGCTCTATGGCCATCCGCCTCCCCTCCAGGAAGTATGGAGGAGCTTGTAGAGCGGTTCAAAGGAGCGCGGCGGCGTATCCGGCTATGGAAGATATCGGCCTGTCGAGAGGGTGCGCGAGAGGCTTGGGCCATGGTGAAGACTCGGTACACCAAGCTTGATCCTAATCACATGGCGCGGGTCGGTCCGATAGGGCCGAATGGGGAAGAAATTCCCGTTAGTTTGGTGTATGACCAAGTAGGGCTGGCCGCCAAATATTCCCAACAGGATTGTAAGTTAGATCGCCTGTTGGACGGTATAGAGGAGGAAGTGTTTGAGTCCAAGTGACTATGTACTTGCCTCACCGTATGGAATTCTAGCTGAATTGTATATCATTTGTCATGGCAGACCTTTTCGCTTCAACCTCCGGACCCAAAGGTGCGGAGTGTTTCCGAATACCGTCGCGGCCGAATAGGCTGGGGTATGCGTGGAAAACTAAGCGTAGGGGTCATAGTTGCTTGAACAGACAAGTTGTATCCGGCTAGTTATGTTATATTACAGTGAGATTGTAAGAAACATCTTCCTGGGAGAATAGTTCTGTTAAGGGTTCCTTTCCCTGGGTATGCATGCATTAGTAGACATGTCAGAATTGTGATGTGAAAATCACAGTGTGTATAGCTTCTGGGGGTTCACAATAGAGTGAGTGAAAAAAAGTATTTTTCATCCACCGACCGAATATTCCCTTAAGAACGCTAGCTTTCGGCTTCACCCAGTCTGAGGTACACATCCGGATGACCCAGCAGTAACAATCATAGAGGTGCTCCCTTTACCACCTAGCCAAACAATCGGGAACGTAGGGGTAAGCACAGGAGCCAGGCAACCCAGCTTGGCCAAAACTTAAGTCATATCGATGCATATAATGGTGAAGAAAAGACATACGGAAAAAAAATGCGTATGTGTGATGAGATTAATGCTCGGCAAGTAATATTAACAAGCTTCTGTTAAAAGAAGCCCCCAGGTATAATGAGCATACATTTGTAAAAATGTGTACGTCAGCAGTATTCGGTCAAGCCGGATGAGAGCTTTAAAGTGAAAAAAATGTGTAAAAGGGGGAAAGAGTTATGGGAACTGTAAGGGAGAAGGAGACTAACAAAGTGTTCGGCGCTAGGCATAGAACCTTCGGAGTCTGGCCGCATTCCAGGGATTTGGCTCTAGGCGATTGTCTGATGCGTCACGAAGATGGTACGCTCCTCCGGTAAGAACTTCATCAATTATGAAGGGACCCTCCCATTTGGGCTTGAGTTTGTCCTTTTTCTTCTCTGGTAAGCGTAGAACGAGTTCTCCAACGTTGTAAGTCTTGGCCCGTACTTCTCTGCTTTGATATCTTCAAGCCTGCTGTTGATAAAATGCTGAACGGGCTTTGGAGACGTCGCGCTCTTCCTCCAGGGCATCTAGGCTCTCCTGCCGATCCAACTCGGCCTCTTTCTCTTCGTACATACGCACTCGAAGTGAGTCATGTATAATATCATAGGGCAATACAGCCTCTGCACCGTACACCATAAAGAAAGGTGTGTATCCGGTAGTACGGTTGGGCATGGTCCGCAGCCCCCAGAGTACGGAGTCGAGCTCCTCGACCCAGTGTTTGTCTGATTCTTTCAGAGACCGCACTAGTCTGGGTTTGATGCCGCTCATAATAAGATCATTAGCTCGCTCGACTTGACCGTTTGTTTGCGGGTGGTAGACAGAGGCGTAATCGAGCTTAATGCCCAGATTAGCACACCAGGTTTTCACCTCGTCAGCTGTGAAATTCGAACCGTTATCGGTGATAATGCTGTGCGGTACACCGTAACGGTGTACCACATCGGATATAAATGCAATCACCGGTCCGGACTCGGCCGTTTTAACTGGTCGAGCCTCTATCCACTTGGTGAATTTGTCCACCATGACTAGCAGATATTTTTTCTTATGGCTTCCCCCTTTAAGGGGTCTGACCATGTCCAAGCCCCAGACCGCAAAGGGCCATGTAATGGGGATTGTTTGTAGAGCGGTTGGGGGCATATGGCTTTGGTTGGCGAAAAGTTGGCATCCGACACAGCGCTGGACGAGGTCCTGTGCGTCTGCCCGGGCCGTAGGCCAGTAAAATCCTGTACGGAAGGCCTTGCTGACAAGTGCCCGGGCTGCGGAGTGGTGCCCACCGAGACCGGCGTGAATTTCTGCCAAGAGTTGCCGCCCCTCCTCCTCGGAGATACACCTTTGAAGGACTCCAGTAGTGCTTTTCTTGTAGGGCTCTCCTTCGTGAACTTTATAGGCCTTCGAACGCCGGACGATGCGGCGAGCCTCGTTCTGATCTTCTGGGAGCTTCTTCCTATTAAAGTAGGCCAAGAATGGTTCGGTCCACGGGGCAATTACTGCCATTATGAGGTGGGTCAATGGCGTTACTTCGGTGGTTGAGCCTCCGATGATATCGGCGTGTTCGTTATCTGTGTTTGTGTTCGGAACGGGACTGTCATTGCTATCTCCCCCTTGCCATACCACGGATGGCTTAAAGAGCCTTTCGAGGAAGATGTTAGGTGGGACGGGGTCGCGCTTAGCGCCGATGCAAGCAAGGACGTCTGCCGCCTGGTTACTTTCGCGGGCGATGTGATGAAATTCGAGTCCCTCGAACCGAGCTGATATCTTCAAACTGGCATTGCGATAAGCTGCCATCTTTGGATCTTTGGCATCAAAGTCTCCATTAATTTGGGATATTGCGAGGTTTGAGTCCCCGCGCACCTCCAGGCGTTGTATGCCCATTGATACAGCCATCCGGAGGCCATGTAGCAAGGCCTCGTATTTGGCTGCGTTGTTGGAGTCTGTGTATAATATTTGGAGTATGTACTAGACGATATCTCCTGTGGGGACGTTAATACGACGCCCACCCCTAGCCCTGCCAACATCTTGGAGCCGTCAAAATGCATCACCCAGTTGGAATACGCGCCATACTCTTTAGGGAGTTTGGCTTCTGTCCATTCGGCGACGAAGTCAGCCAGTACCTGGGATTTGATGGCTCGACATGGTTTGTACGTGATGTCGAATGGCAAGAGCTCAATGGCCCATTTGGCAATCCGGCCCGTTGCATCCCGGTTGTTAATTATATCATTGAGGGGCACTTCGGAGGCCACCGTGATAAAGCACTCCTGAAAGTAGTGTTGCAATTTTCGAGATGCCATGAAAACTGCATATGCTATTTTTTGATAATGAGGGTACCGGGATTTGCATGGTGTGAGTACGGTGGATACGTAGTATACCGGCTTCTGGAGCGGAAATTTGTGTCCGTCCTGTTCTCGTTCGACGATGAGTACGGCGCTCACCACCTGGTGTGTTGCTGATATGTATAAGATCATTGGTTCGCCGGCGTTTGGCGTGGCCAGGATTGGGTTGCTTGCCAGAAGGGCTTTTATTTCTTCCTGTCCGGCCATCGCCGCGTCTGTCCACTCGAAGTTATCGGTGCGCCGTAGAAGGCGATAGAGCGGCAGCGCCTTTTCTCCCAACCTGGAGATGAAGCGGCTTAAAGCTGCCACGCACCCGGCGAGTTTTTGGACCTGCTTGAGTTCGGTTGGTGTAGCCAGTTGTGACAGAGCTCGGATTTTGGCTGGATTTGCTTCAATCCCTCTATTGGAAATGATGAAGCCCAATAGTTTACCGGCGGGGACGCCGAAGACGCACTTTTCTGGGTTAAGCTTGATGTCGTATGTGCGGAGGTTGTCAAATGTGAGACGCAAGTCATCTATTAGTGTTTTGATGCGTCTAGTTTTTATGACAACGTCGTCCATGTAGGCCTCCACTATTTTGCCGATCTGTTTCTCGAGGCATGTTTGGATCATGTGCTGGTAGGTGGCGCCGGCGTTCTTGAGCCTGAAAGGCATGGTGTTGAAGCAAAACGGCCCGTATGGTGTAATGAATGCTGTTGCGGCTTGATCAGACTCCTTCATTTTGATTTGATGGTATCCGGAATATGCATCAAGGAAGCACAGCGAGTCGTGACCTGCGGTAGCGTCAATGATTTGGTCAATGCGGGGAAGAGGGAAGGGATCCTTAGGGCAAGCCTTGTTAAGGTCTTTGAAATCGACGCATAGGCGCCAGGATTTATCCTTCTTTGGTACCATTACCAAGTTTGCCAACCAGTCCGAATGTTTGATGTCTTTTATGAATCCGGCCTCGATGAGTTTGGCTAGCTCCTCCCCCATAGCTTATCGTTTGGGTTCAGAAAAGCGCCACAGAGTTTGCTTGACCGGCTTATATCCCTTTAGTATGTTGAGGCTATGTTCGGCCAACTCGCGCGGGATTCCTGGCATATCAGAAGGATGCCAGGCGAATATATCCCAGTTTTTGCGCAGGAAGTCTCGTAGTGCGGTGTCGACTGCAGGGTTGAGTTGCGCTCCGATAGACGCTGTCTTCTTCGAGTCTGTTGGATGGACCTGAAATTTGACTATTTCTTCTGCTGGCTTGAAGGAAGTGGATTTGGGTCGTTTGTCCAGGATCACATCGTCCTTATCCACGGTGGAGCGTAGTGCGTTAGTTCTTCGGCCGCAAGGGCCTCAGACAATGCCTCAAGGGCCAAGGATGTGGTTTTATTCTCGGCGCGGAGGGCTATGTCCGGATCGCTGACGAGGGTGATTATTCCATTAGGCCCGGGCATTTTTAGCTTCATATACCCATAATGAGGTATGGCTGGAAAGCGCATGAAGGCCTCTCGCCCTAACAGGGCGTGGTACCCACTGTTGAAAGGGCCACCTGGAAAGTTATTTCTTTGGACCGATAATTCTCTGGCGTCCCGAACACCACATCAAGTGTAATTTTTCCTGCACACCGAGCTTCCCGGCTGGGAATGATGCCTCGAAAGGTTGTGTTGCTTTTCTAGATGCGGCTCCTGTCTATTTCCATCTTGTGGAGCGTGTCCTCGTAAATGAGGTTTAGTCCACTGCCGCCGTCCATGAGGACTTTTGTAAGTCGAAAGCCGTCCACGATGGGACTGAGGACTAGGGCAGCTGGCACTTGGACTGTTCTGTATTTAGGTTCGTCACTGGCGTTGAAGGTTATGGCCGTGTCGTTCTAGGGGTCAATTGCAGTGACCTGGCAAACTTCGGCGAGATCGCGCAGGGCCCTTTTACGCTTGTTGTTTGAAGCGAATGTCTCGAAGACTGCCCATACTCTATTGTCATCATTTGCTGGAGGGTGTTGTTCTGGGGTGTCCTTGATAAGGATGTTCTCGCCGCTCTTGGCCACCTGCCGAAGTATCCAACATGCTCTAAGGCTGTGGGTTGCCACGGTATCCAGCGTCATGTGTATTTTGCATGGGCCATTGAGCCATCCCTCCAGAACGGTGCCGTGCAACGTAATAGGTTTATGTTTTTTGACTGTTCGGCTGGGCGTGCCATGGGGGCGCGTCCTTTTTGCCTGTAGGGGGAGCCGGGATGGTTCCCAGTAAGCTGCCCGAGTTTTCCAGGCACTTTCCATCGCGCTGTACTTTTGTACGATAGTTGCTAGGTCAGCGAACTTTGGTATGCGATGGCGATTGATGGCATTAAGGATACCTTCATCCGCGCAGTTATTGGAGAATGCTGCTATCGCGTCTTCGTCGCGGCAGTCTTTTACCTTGTTTTTAACAAGGAGGAATCTGGCCCAGAAGTGGTGGACCGTTTCTTGAGACTGTTGTTTGATGCTCCTGAGAGCATCTATGTCCGGGTGGGTGGGTGGAATTGAGTACGAACCCTGACCCGATTTTGGATCCGGAGTTTGGAGGTCTACCGGGCCGGACTGTTCAGGCTCCGGGATATCGGCTGATTTTTTAGGCTCGTCGTTTGACTTTATGTTCGAAGGAAGAGGCATGCTTTTCTGCCGGAGAGTGTCCGGTTCTTCGAGATCGGTGATCCGAACATAGTCCGTCCTCAATATAGTAGAAGAGTTGCTCCGCTCCTCGACTACCGCTATCTGATGGGTGATCGGTGGAGTTTTAATTTCTCTCTCGTTGGGTTTAAGCCCGACCCGATCGTAGTCTGTAGTGACCCCCAAGGCGGCCATGCGATCCAGGAGTTCGTTCAACGACGATAACTCCATTGGATCCATGCGGGCGGAGTATTCGGGATCAACGCGGAGGTGATTTTCGATGACTTGAGAGGTCATCGTCGGCTTAAGGGCCGAGCCGGCGGCCATGACGAAGCCGCCGAGCCGGAGGGTCTGGCCTGGGGCCAGGGCTCCTCCGGAGATGATATTATCCTTGACAACAAGGCGAGCCATCGACCCTCTCGGCGACGGCACAGTGGAACTCTCAATGAAAGCACCAATGTCGGTGTCAAAACCGGCGGATCTCGGGTAGGGGGTCCCGAACTGTGCGTCTAGGATCGATGGTAACAGGAGACGGGGGACACAATGTTTACCCAGGTTCGGGCCCTCTCTATGGAGGTAATACCCTACTTCCTGCTTGATTGATCTTGATGAATATGAGTGTTTACAAGAGTTGATCTACCACGAGATCGTAATGGCTAAACCCTAGAAGTCTAGCCTATGAGTATATGGTAATGAATCTGTCCTATCCGGACTATGCCCTCCGGTTTATATAGACACCGGAGAGATCTAGGGTTACATGGAGTCGGTTACATAGGAAGAAATCTTCATAATCGGTCACCTAGCTTGCCCTCCACGCCAAGTAGAGTCCCATCCGGACATGGGTATAGTCTTCGGTCTTCATGTCTTCATAGCCCATCAGTCTAGCCCAACAGATAACTGGCCGGACGCCCGAGGACCCCTTAGTACAGGACTCCCTCAGAGGCCGAGCGCCATTAATGCACTATGAGCTACAGCTCGCTCGTGGGCGCGCGGTGACGAGCACCGACGGAGAAGCTGCCGGAGGGGGAGATGGCTCCAGGAGGACGGCGACGACGCGGGGAACACGCTGGACAGGCCCGTGCTCGCTGAGACGCCGAGTAGACGAGAGGCCCGAGCAAGAAGACATTCTGGGCGCGACCAGTGCATGCCAAAACGGTGGTCACCGCGTGCACTGGTGTACACAGTGCCACAAGTTATGCCAAATGATGTCTGGGGGTTAGTCCTTCCTGGGTAGGTTGCAACTGAGGTGGTAACTTGGTTAAAGACGTAGTGGTTAAATGGTTAGTGAGCTCTGAAGTTTGTTGGTGCAAACTGAATCATTATGTGGTGATCAACGGAGAGAGTTTAAGATCCAAATAGGATGTCAGGGGAGTTTAGGTTAGGAAGGACTATAGTCCTGTGAAGTTTGGAAGGAAATGGACCAAGACTTAACATAGTTGCTTCACAACTGATTAAATTGGTCCAGAAACTTGAGCATGATGATGCAATCACATGGAGTATCAACTTGAGCTCAAATTTTGCAAGGCAGGGTTATTTGGCCATATGAAGATGCTGTAAAAGTTCCGTACCAAATGGATAAACCAAAATGGTACTTGCTTCACAAACATCTCCTCTGGACAGAAACTTGCAATAATTTTGGTGATCAAATGGATTAAGTAAATGATCCCAATTTTTTTTTGGAGAGATGTTATATGGGTAGGAGCATGATCTGGTAATTTCTTAGAATTAATGAAGCAATATAAAATATATTTGCTTCACAACCTGAAAATATTAACAGAATCAAAGATTTGGTCTTGTGCTCACATAGATGATTAGATAGGGCTGAAAACTAGAGGATGGCAATTATATGAGCACATTAAGGAGTGTGCAAAATTTCAACTCATTTGGATAACCCTAGCTAGCACTTCCATCACAAAGGCTTCCCTCAGACAAGAACTTTGAGAAATCACTGAGGAAGATTGGCTAGGCAATTAAAGTTGGATTTTAGTACAGGTCAATTATTTGGACATGAAAAGGTGTCCAAAAAGTTTGGGGTCAAATGGGCAAAGATAATTAGCACTTGCTTCACAATGTGCCATTTAGGACAGAATATGAAATGAATTAATTGAGCATGATGGGAAACATGGACAATGAAATATTTTGCCATATTTGATGAAGATATGATCCAAGCAATTTATGAGAATTATTTGGGAATTTTAGGAGTGAAGGAAATGTAGGTTGCTTCACAACCTAGGGCAAAAGGATTATTCCTTTAATAGAAAAAGGAATATTCCCAAGGAAAAGAATATAGGGTTTGGTCCAAGAAGAAAATGGCAAGGTCTTGGGAAGGGTTTGAGGATGACAAGTCACTCTGGAAAGAAAGAAGAGGGCATCTTCTTCAATTTCCAGACCACACAGCCACGGAAAAAGAAAACTCAAGCAAAAATCTCAGAAAAAGAAAAGAAAAAGAAAGGGCCAAAAATCAGGCTGTGACAACTTCCAACCCTACTCCACCCTTCTCGAGCTAGTTCACCAAGAAACCAAGGCGGAGCGACAAGTGTAAGAAGACTTCAAATACGCCAACTACTCATCCAAGACCTACGGCTCATACACTCAAGCTACATCAACTACGGCACTTCCTACCTCGACTAGAGCATCACCAAGTACTAGCGACAAGTCAAGTTCCAAGCAAGCGCACCTTCCTCGACTCGTCCTCCGGCAAGCACCTACAAGAACAAGACTCCCTTTTCATAGGCACCACCGGTGGATCCTGTCAAGACAAGTTCTCTCAAGTGCTTCAAATGTGGTGGACGCGGACACAAGTCCTTCCAATGCATCAACCGGCGAACCATGATTGCAAATGATGATGGCACATACGACTCCATGAGTGAAGATGAGATGGAATCCCTCGAGCACGTCGCCATGCACCGTCAAGTGAATGAAGAAGAAGATGCTCATGTCTATTGCAACAATGATTCAAGTTCAGCTCTTGGTGTCTCCAACGTCTTGACGCTTCAACACCAACAAGAAGAAGACCAAAGATGCCACATCTTCCACACCAAGGCCGGCATCAATTGACGTTCCATCAAAGTCATCATCGACGGAGGAAGTTGCCACAACTTGGCAAGTGACGAGCTATGTTTCAAGCTACTATTGGTCAAGAATAAGCATCCTCGCCCCTAAAAGGTCCAATGGCTTAGCGACTCCGGCACCATACACGTGGAGCACACCATGCAAGTTTCGTTCGAGATCGGCACTTACGAGGATACCTTGGAATGTGATGTGGTTCCTATGTCCGTGTGCACCTTCTCTTGGGAAGACCTTGGCAATTCGACCGCGGCGTCATCCACAATGGAAGAACAAACCACTATAGCTTCAAGATGAAGGGAACGGAATACGTGCTACGACCTATGTCACCAAGCCAAGTGATAGCCGAGAAGCAAGCATCCACCCATCATGGAGAGACTAGTGAGAAAGTGAACCACCACGGAGAGAGTGAGCGCCACAAGCCCAAATTGAGTGACTCTACGCCAAGAGAGAAGAACTTAGTCCTCCTAGCCACAAAAAGCGAGATGAGAGAAGTGTGTGAGAACCCACTGAGTGTCATACACTATGTCCTAGTGTGCAAAGGCGAGGTGGCAAAGACTAACACTTCTAACCCCCTTCCTCTAGTGTTGTCTAATTTCTTGCATGAATTCGCGGATGTCTTGCCCGATGAGCAACCTCCCGGTCTTCCTCCTCTACGTGGCATCAAACACCAGATCGACCTCATCCCTGGCGCACCTCTTCCTAACAAGGCTCCATACCACGTTAACCCAGAAGAAACCAAAGAAATACAAAGGCAAGTACAACATCTCATACACCATGGACATGTGCATGAAAGTTTGAGTCCTTGCGTTGTGCTGGTCATTCTTGTGCCAAAAAGAGATGATAGTTTCCGCATGTGTTTCGATTGTAGATCCATAAATGCTATCATCGTTCTTTGTAGGCATCCCATCCCACGCCTTGATGATATGCTCGATGAGCTTAGCGGCGCCACCATTTTCTTAAAAATTGATCTTAAAAGTGGATATTATCAAATCCGCATACAAGAAGGTGATGAATGGAAAACCGCTTTCAAAACAAAATTTGGTTTGTACGAGTGGCTAGTTATGCCTATGGGTATATCGGAAGCACCCAGTACTTTCATGCATATTAGGCATTATGTGCTTCGTCCTTACATTGGTGTGTTTGTTGTGGTGTACTTTTACGATATTCTTGTGTTTAGCAAATCCCTTCGAGAGCATGTAAATCATATTAGGGCCATTTTGCAAACTCTTAGAAAAGAGCATCTTTATGCCAATATGGAAAAATGCACTTTTGGTGTTGACAAAATTGTTCTTGGGCTTTGTTGTGTCTTCAAAGGGTGTTCATGTTGATGAGTCTAAAATTGAAGCAATTAAAACTTGGCCACAACCCACTAATTTGCAACAAGTGCGTAGTTTCCTTGGCCTAGCGGGTTTTTATCGTCGCTTTGTGAAAGACTTTAGCACTATTGCCGCACCGTTGCATGCCTTGAAGTAAGAAGAATGCACCCTTTGTTTGGGGATCCTCACAATCTACCGCATTTGATGAGCTCAAATCTTTGCTTACACATGCCCCAATTCTTGCATTGCCTAGTTTCAACAAAAGTTTTGATGTTCATTGTGATGCTAGTGGTAATGGAATTGGTGGAGTGTTGATGCAAGAAAAACGACCCATTGCATATTTTAGTGAAAAACTTTCGGGAGCTCAACACAACTATCCCATCTATGACAAATAATTGTATGCTTTAGTACGCATATTGCATGTTTGGGAGCATTATCTTCGCCCACATGAATTTGTCTATACATACCGATCATGAGATACTTAAGTACCTTAAAGGTCAAACCAAGTTGAATAAACATCATACTAAATGGAGTGAATTTATTGAATCTTTTCGTTATGTGATCAAGTACATTAAGGGTAAAGAAAACATTGTGGCGGATGCTCTTTCCCGCAAGTGCATGTTAGTTTCTCAACTTGAGTTGAATGTTATTGGCTTTGAGCATGTTAAAGATCTTTATGCACATGATCCTACGTGGGCGATTCCTTGTGCCAAATGTCTTGCTCACACTTGTTGGGAGAACTATTATCTCAATAATTGCTACCTTATGTGCGCTACCATACTTTGTATACCCGAGTCTTCTGTTCGTTTCTTACTTTTGTGAAAGGCTCACGGAGGTGGACTTATGGGACATTTTGGACGTTACAGGACCTTCGCCACACTCTCCAACAAGTACTTTTGGCCAAAGATGTTCCGCGACGTGGCACGCTTGACCAACCGATGCTATACATGCCACAAAGCTAAGTCAAAAGCCCAATCTGATGGTATACATATGCCACTTCCAATTCCATATCAACAATGGGAAGACCGTATTTGTTGTTGTGGACCGATTCTAAAAAATTGCACATTTCATCCCATGCAATAAGATAGACGATGCTTCACATGTTGCAAATCTCTTTTGTAGGAAAATCTTGAGGCTACATGGAGTGCCAAGGACCATCGTGTCGGACCGTGACATCAAGTTCCTAAGCTACTTTCAGAAGACTCTATGCACCAAGCTCGGAATCAAGCTCCTATTCTCCACGGCCTGTCATCCCCAAACCGATGGCCAAACGGAAGTCACCAACCGAATGCTATCTACTCTCCTACGCGTGTTGATCAAGAAGAACAGGAGTGGGAAGAGTGCTTACCCATCGCCGAGTATGCCTACAATCGATCTCGACACTATACTACCGGCAAGTCCCCCTTCGAGGTTGTCTACGGCTTCAACACATTGTCCCCATTGGACATTCTACCTCTTCCTCTCCAAGAACGCGCGAACATGGGCGCAAGTGCAGGAGCAAGTTCCCTCAAGAAGGTGCATGAAGATACAAGGGCCACGATCAAGCGTCAAGTACAACGCCTCGCCACAAAGCTCAATATCAACAAGACACCAATGGTGTTCCAACCGGGAGATCTCATATGGCTTCATCTTTGCAAGGACCACTTCCCCGACGAACACAAGTCCAAGCTACTACCACGAGCCGATGGACCCTTCAAGGTGCTAGCATGCTACAATGACAACGCCTACAAGATCGACATCCCACATGACGAGTACAACGTAAGCGACATCTTGAACGTGAAGGACTTGGCCAAGTACCATGGTGATGAAGATCACGATCCACGGATGGATCTCTCCGAAGGGGGGGGAGATGATGCGGAGCATCCTTCCATCATTCCCATGGACTCTACACCAACACATCAAGCACCACATGGACCCATGACAAGAGCTGGAGCATGCACAATGGAAACCAAGGTGACCTCCTTCCTACTTGACATGCATATGGACACGAGTGGAACTTGGTTGCTACCTCACCAAAATGCACTATATGTATCATTAGGTACGAAGAGGAACATCACCAAGGAGAAGGAGAAGCACCCCAAGTCCATAAGGAAGGAGAATGACTTCAAGAAGGGCAAGACTGCAAGTCCCAGGCGACGCCGTGCCCACGGGCCCCCGAGACCCTGTGCCCACGGACTACACATGGAGCTCACGCTGTAGGACCCCGTGCGCATGGGCGTGCATGTACAATGCACACGGGACCCCCGTGCGCATGGGCTCAACTTACCCCGTGTGCACAGGCCCTACAGGATGGCCGGCTGAGTTTGGTTGTTGGGCCTCCACTTTGTCCCCAAGCCTCTATACTCCATACCTAGGGTTATGTTTAGGGTCAGCAAAGATATATGTGAGATATTTGAGAGCTTTGCTCCTTCTACCACTCCATTTGAGATCAAGGCCTCTTAGGAGAGGATCCACATGTGGATTTCAAGACCTCCTCTTGGAGAAGACTATCATCATCAAGACCTCATCTCTTTGGAGTGAGAAGAACCTTACCTAGTGCTTGTTTCCTTTGACTGTTCATGTACTCTTGTGGATCTATGTGTTTGCTATTGTAGTGGATGTGTGATTGGCTTTTGTTGGAGTGAATTCCTCTTTGTGTTCTAGGTGTTCATCCCTTTCCCCCTCCAAGTGTGAAAAGATCTATCTTAGGGTTTCACCCTACAACATGTTCCCACCAAATGAGGACGTAGTCTTGAAACTCAAGGGAGGCCATGGTGATTTTATTCTCCTCTTCATAATTGTGAAGACGGAACATCTTTTCGACCTTCAATTCCATTGAGGGATACTCCTCGGGGTTATTGCTTCTGGAGAACTTGGGCATGGTGAACTTGAGCTTGTCATAGCTTTGTTCTTCATCATGTGGATGAAGGTGGTGTCGCCCTTGGTGTGCAGGAGGGTCTTCACTTTCACGTTCCTCTTGATGGACTTGCCGATTAGGTCAAGGCATTTGTGCCCAGTTTTTTCTTTCTTGTTGCTCTTCAAGGCGAGTGGCATCCCCTTGTCGTTCTTAGCAAAGTGCTTCTTCTTGTTCACGCACTTGACGGTTGTGTTCGTTAACAGCTCTAGTGGCCTCACGGAGTGCACGTTGTTCATCATGGCATCTTTGTTCTTGATGAAGTGCGTCGCCGTCTTGAAGTGCTTGACACTGCGGTTGTGGAGGTTGCTCTTGGTCCATGGTGTCTTGTTCTTGGCATCTCGCTCTTTCACGTGCTCGCACTCGGTTTTGCAAACCATTTCCATGGAATGGATCTTCTTGAGTTGGCAATCTTGGGAGTCGTCACATCGATGAGAACGAGCTCGAGGAGGACTTGCATTGAAAGAAGAGTAGGCCGAAGAGTGGCAACTTGAGTGGCGCCATCTTGACAAAGGAGTGGCAACTTGAGTGGCGCCATCTTGACAAAGAGATGGTGGAAGACGCATGACTCATGATCATGTTGCGGAATTCTTCCATTTGTGTGGTGATCTTGGCGTCGAGGTAGTCTCGGTTTCTTGCTTCCGACTGGTGTAGGTTTGTGGCGAGTTGCTCGAGGCGATCACCCAAAGTTTCACTTTCTTGATGGAGAGCTCGTTGGGTGATGAAGAAGTGATTCTTGGTGATGTAGTCGTGTTCGTCATCTTGATCCTCAAAGAGTGGGTTCGCTGAAGAACTTGGCTTATCCATCATATGCAAGTAGTGGTGAGTGGGAAAATGAGAGAACAATACCAAAGTTACCTTTTGGGAAGATTGAGGATGTATCGAGTATCACTCAAACAAAATGCTATAATAGGAGAATTGGTGCCGGGTTTTGTTTTCTCACACCTACAATTAAAAACTTATGGAGTAGCTTGGTTAGGAAGAGTGGCACAAAATTCAACTAATTGCTAGCCAAGATATTGATAATGTTGAAAAGATGCACAAATTGTAAGTGATACAACTAGATCAAACCCAAGGATATCACTAGGAACACACACACGGAAGATGAGTGGGATCCGCACAAGCAAGGAATGAGCTCAAAATGTGGAACCACAGGAAATGCTCTTGTTGTACGGATACTAGAGAGACGCTATCTCGATTACTCAAATGGGCTGCATATGCTTGTGCGCCAACCTATGAGAGAAACATGTCGTCTACAATCTCAAGTATGCTTATGTATGTATTGACCAAGATGATGGAACTATGTAAAATGGTGCAATGTTATTGCTTACAAGCTCTTTGTTTCTCTTCTTTTGCTTAAAAGCTTTTTTTATATTTATATATAGCCACTTATGCAAATGTTTCGAACCAAGATAGCAATTGTGTGTGTGTGGTAACAAAGTATGCCACTAGCAATGATAAGATGATACCAAGATGAGGTATGTATGCAATGGAAGGTGTGTATCGATGATCACTAAAGTTCTCAAGTAGCCTTGCCCGGCAATACTCAAATGGCTAGTCTCGATAGGAAAGTGACGCAAAATTGCCTCGGGGTTAACAATGCAATGGCATGGAGAATGTACAATGGTGTCGTCGAGCACTACAAAAAAATACACTTCCGTGATGATACGTGTTTGTCATAGTAGGTCATGTTTTTCTGTCATGCATGTACATCCATGATGAATTTATGACCGAATCAAGATAGTCATACCTGTGTTGTGGTAGAAGTGTTTCATGATAATACGAAAATTATCATCATGGAAGTATCCACTTCCATGACGATAAATGGCGCTCATGGAAGTGCTTTCGTCAAGGGTAACCAACACATGGCATCAACCGTAACGGGTTGCCGTTAAGGTATCGGGTTCCGTTTTGGATCCGATAACCCGTTAACAGCCCAGACCAATGGGGATTTTCCACATGTAAAATTCTCAATGGCCAGAGGAACCACGTGTTGGCTTAGCGTTGGGACAGATGCCATCCACTCATTGGACGGGAGGCACCTATTATACGCCGACACATGGCACAGCACAACAGAGGCCCATTCTGGTGAAAAGGCCGACCCGTTTGACTTGGTCAAAAGATAGCGGGCCAGCCCATGGAAAGCGTGTTAACGGCCTGTTCGAATATAGCCCATTTACAGCCCGCTAACTCATGACCCGTTATGGCCTATCCGAATAAGGCCCAGTAGCGTCATCTGGGCCGTCCAATATCATTCTAGCACGTTGTATAGTCTGGCCCATGTATGGCCCATGACGTCTTTCAGCCCATACGAGGCCCTTTGTAACTCTGGGCCCATTAAAGGCCCATGGTGAAACTGGCCCATAATGAATAGTGTATCGCTTTATACCCGTTAACGGCCGATTATTCCGTTGGGCCGTTTCCAGCCCGTGTTAACTTTCGGCCTTCTAATGGCCCATTTCTTCTTGTGCTCATTTCTAGTATTCAGCTACTTACGTTCTGTTACTGGCATGTTCCGCTTGTGGGCCAAATTCAGCCCGTAGTTATAGTGGGCCCGTTTGTGGCCCGTTAACCCGTTGGGTTGTTTTCATACCGTCATCAAATATGGCCCATTAATGACCCGTGATGCGTGTCGACAGAATTAAGCCCGTTATACATTTCGGCCTATTAACGACGATTTCCACTCTAGCCCGTTTAGGGCCCATTTTAATATGGCCCATGTTTGTCCAATTGATCATACGGCCCGTAGAAGGCCCAATGATTATACGGCCCGTGGAAGGCCCATGGATCCTACGGCCCGTAGGAGGCCCATGGTCACTATAGCAGGTAGCAGGACCATGGTTACAACGGTCCGTATGTTCCCATGGCTATTGTGGCCTAGTTATAAAAAAAGTTTTGTGTCCACTAGAAATATGCGGAAATAGAACTGCAGAGACTACGAGGAAACAACTAAACAAGACAATAAATGGCTGGAAGATTTGATGACATTACCAAAATTATCATCACGGAAGTGTCCACTTCCATGATGATAAATGGCGTGTCATGGAAGTGCTTTCGTCAAGGGTAGCCGACATGTGGCATCCATCGTAATGGGTTGTTGTTAAGATATTGGGTTCCGGTTTGGATCTGATAACCCGTTATCAGCCCGGACCAATGTGGATTTTCCACGTGTAAAATTCTCAATGGCTAGAGGAACCACGTGTTGGCTCAGTTTTGGGACAGATGTCATCCACTCACTGGACATGAGGCGCCTATGATACATCGACACATGGCATGACCCAACAGAGGCCCATTCAGGTGAAAAGGCTGGACCGTTTGACTTGATCAAAAGGTAGTGAGCCCATGGAAAGCCTGTTAACGGCCTGTTCGCATATAGGCCATTTACAGCTCGCTAACTCATGGCCCGTTATGGCCTATCCGAATTGGGCCCAGTACCATTATCTGGGCCGTCCAATATGATTCCAGCCCGTTGTAACTTCCGGCCCATGACGTCTTTTGGCCCATGCGAGGCCCTTTGTAACTCTTCGCCCTTTAAAGGCTCGTGATGAAACTGGCCGATAATGAACAGTGTAACACTTTACACACATTAATGGCCCATTATTCTGTTGGGTCGTTTCTCGTCTGTGTTACCTTTTGGCCTTTAAGGGCCAATTTATTATTGGGCTCATTTGCAGCATTCAGTTACTTACGGCCCGTTACTGGCCTATTCTGCTTGTGGGCCAAATTCAGCCTGTGGTTACAATCGGTCCGTTTGTGGCCCGATAACCCGTTGTGCTGTTTTCATAGCATCCTCAAATATGGCCCATTAATGACCTGTGATGCATGTCGATAGAATGAAGCCTGTTATACATTTTGGCCTATTAACGGCCCATTATGGTTGGGCCATAAACACGCGATTTCCACTCTAGCCCATTTACGACCCATTTTGCGGACCGTTATTTGTCCACGAATAATACGGCCCGTATAAGGCCCATTGAATATACAGCCCGTCGAGGGCCCATGGATCCTACAGACCGTAGGAGGCCCATAGTCACTACAGCAGGTAGCAGGACCATGGTTACAATGGTCCGTATGTTGCCCATGGTTATTGTGGCCTAGTTATAAAAAATAGGTTATTGTTGCGACTAGAAAAACGTGGAAAAAGAACTGTAGGGAAATAGGGAAATAAATAAGCAAGCAACTAACGCTAGGCTATTACGGCTATTACACATATTACATCCACTAGGCATCAAAGTTTGCCACCAGTGCAAATATAGGGAACAAAGCAGCATATCACATACACTGGTTGTCAAAGTTGGCGACCAGTGCAAATAAACACCGCAGCAAAACATGTCCAGAACTGAAACCACTTCAGAAGAGCTCAATAAACAGTATCCTGGGTACCCAGCATGCTGGCAAGATGCTTAGCAAGCTTATTAACTTTCTCTTGTTTGGTGCTTAAATCCTCCAGCGCTTGCGGTTGCACTAGAAAGTATGCATCTGAATTC
Organism: Thinopyrum obtusiflorum; assembly: GCA_036873465.1. NCBI lineage: Eukaryota > Viridiplantae > Streptophyta > Magnoliopsida > Poales > Poaceae > Thinopyrum > Thinopyrum obtusiflorum. The sequence goes on from JAAAWM010011611.1 coordinate 51,775, forward strand.
TGCAGGGACTTCCTCAGTCCTTCGGCTTCGTGTCACATTACATCTGATCGATGTGTTTCAACTTGAAGTTGAGACTCAAGAAGACGAACTGATTCAGGCAGCTAGTTCGAAGAGCTTGTGCCAGTAGTAGTGGTCAGTAACTCGAACACTACACCAAGAAATGACTTTTGGGTTGTCTCACTATCGCCAAGATAATTTTTATCAACTTTCTTGGAGACCAACAGGGATGTCTCACTATCTTGAACCTTATTCGCATTACTTCATTTACCATTGCATAACGGAGGTACTCTTCTCCAATATTGTGTCTGCATTCTAAAAGAGAAACAAGCAGACACATCACATGTTTACCATGTTGTATATGAAACTCATTTTGGTAAATCAGTTCAGTAGTAAAGTGGACAGGATAACAGCATGAAACAAACATATATCTGTGTACCATGGTCACTGTATGGTCTATATCATTCTAGTTTTTCTTGCCAAATCAAGATAGAGACATAGTTCAAATAATATCTATTTAAGACAAAGCAACATAGACAGAATAGAAGTGTGGGAAACTACAGAGCAATAATAACACTTGTAATGTGCATGACATGAGAACATAACTGTTTATTCAATTGAGACTGAAATCAACATAGAGCAAGTTACAACAGCAAACCAGTAAAAGAAATAGGTTTAAAACATACCTGTTGCGCCATTGGAGTTTCAATTCCATCCTTCAAATTTGAAAATAGTTGGTATGAGTAAATACAGTGATGCAAGAGCAAAGGAGTATGAACCATAGCTATAGAACCTGACCTGAGAACAATTCTTCTTCTTCTTTAAGCGTTGAGTTGGGGTTCAGAGTGGTGGTCCTCGTGCTTTGGGCACTACAGTTGCCATACTAACTGCTCGTGTTTGGGTGCTCTGTGGTGGAGACAGTGCTGTGACAACTGGAACTGGGTTACTATCTGCTGGGGTTGGGGTTAGAAGGGGTGTAGCTGGTTCTCTGTCCAACTGGGTAGGGGTAGAATCTCCGAGAGTCTGGGTTATGTGTGGTGGGGCTGGTTCTTGGGCAAGTACAACTGTGGTTCTATCTGCATCAACTGGTAGCACTATCTTTTCTGAAGACCGTGTTGTTACTCCCTTAGATACTGCCATCACCCTCTCCAATTCAAATGGCTGATAAACAAGAAAAGTAATTGAATGTACAGACATTGTATGATAGACAGGTGCAATGGATAGTGGGGAATAAAAGAGGGCATGAGATAGTTCACATTTATGTTGTCTAACCAAAAAGGATAGCATGACACAATTTCACATATATGATGGCTAACTAAATAGGATAGCATGACACAATTTCACATATATGATGGCTAACTAAACACGATGGAAAGACACAGTTCAAAATATGATGACTATGTAAACCGGATGACATGATATAACTATATAATGTGTTTATTAAATAGGTTGGCATGCCATAATTCACATACATGCCGCCTATGGAAACATGATAGCATGATATAATTCAAGGATAGAATGACATAATTCAAAATATGATGACTGTAAACACTAAACGGGATGAGAGGATATAACTATATGATGTCTTTATTGAATGGGTTGGCATGCCATAATTCAGATAGATGTTGTCTATGTAAACATGATGGCATGATATAATTCAAAGATATGATTTATATACTAAGCAAGTAAGAAGATGGCAAACGCATATATGATGTAAAAACTAAGCGTTGCAAGACAACATATGCATGATATGAGTAATATAACCCTGCCAAGTTTGAGCATAGACCTCAGTGGGGAAATAGGGCTGGTCATCTATCTCTGAATCCTCCTCTGAGGAGCTATCTGTAACCAGCAAGATGTCTGCTTCAGCAGGTAGCATTGTCTGGTCTGAAGACCTTGCTTTCACTACACATACTTCCATCACCGCTTCAAATGACTAATGCACAGGAAGAGTAGTTGAATATACAAACGTTGTTGACAAATGGAATATGTAACACAAAAAAAGGATAGCATGATATAATTCACATATATGACGATTGGCTAAACAACATGGCATTGCAAAATTCACATATATAATGCCTTGCAACAAGATAGCATTGCATAATTCACATATATAATGTCTTGCAACAAGATGGCATTGCATAATTCAGATATATGGTAATTAGATACTAAACAGGTGGCATTCACACAAAGCATGTCTAAACTAAGAAAATGACATAGCAATGTAAGACACCATACGCACGATATGAGCAACATAACCCTGCCAAGTTAGAGCATACACCTCGGGGGAGGGGGCAAAATAGGACTGGTCATCTGTCTCTGAATCCTCCTCTAAGGAGCTATCCATAACCAGCGAGATATGCGCTTCATCAGATAGCATAGTCTGCTCTGAAGACCTTGTTTTCACTCCAGAATTTTCCATCACCGTGTCAAATGGCTGATGCACACGAAGAGTAGTTGAATGTACTAACATTGTTGAAAAATGTAATACGTAATGAAAAAAAAGGATGGCATGATATAATTCACATATAAGATGACTGGCTCACCAGGAAGGCATTGCAAAATTCACATATATGATGCCTGGCTAAACAAGACGGCGTTGCATAATTCACATATACAATAAAGAAACTAAACAGATGGCATTCACACAAAGCATGCCTAATATAAGAAGATGACATATTTGATGTATAAAGTAAGCAATGCAAGGCACCATATGCATGATATGACCAACATCAGCATGCCAAGTTAGAGTGAAGACCTCAGGGGGTACATAGGAGTGGTCTTCTCCTTCTAAATCCCCCTTAGAACAGTTATTTTCCTCTTGATTACAATCTAAAATGGGTGGAGGGGGGCTGCCTTTGCGCCCACCATGGAGCGACGTCTGCATGAAATATTGTTGCCACACAAGGCATGTCTCTTTTGATCTACATGTTCAGTTCCATGTGTACAATAACTGACATGCATAGGAATAAAACATTGTGAGATTATGTAAGGAGTGCATGCAGAAATCCAGAGTGATGGTAGCAACCTGTGGATAGACCCAAAACCAATGATAGCAGGCAGATAATGGCTTCAGTTAAAAAATACAGATAATGGCTTCTTACTGTTTGTTTCCCACCCAACATGAAACTCATAGTAGACACCAGATATTAACCAGATAGTAGACAAATATTATTGATTGCGGCCCTGATATGTACCCCACAACCATTTAAAAACTCAAGTTGAGCATTAGTTTGGAGCTGACTAAGACTCATATCAGTGAAAAGGACAATAAAGTAGCATGTAATATTAAGCGATGCATAACCAAGCAGACATGAAATAGTGCGACCTCTCTTGCGGACCCGTGTAGTCCTTGAGGTCATCTGCTCAGTTGATGCTGGTAATGCAGTTGTCGTGGCTGCCGACAATGGGGAAGAAGATATGAGGTGGCGAAAGACAATCTGGAGGGCGGATCCCTGTTGTGGTGGACCCTTCTGTTGTTGGAGCAGCTGAGCTGGGGGGGACGACGGAGCAGCAGGAGCGGGACAAACGACACAAGGTTTTCTTTGTCAACTATCTGTAAGAGAAGTAATTCTGTAAGGGCTCATTTGAATTGGAGGATTCTAACAACGCAGGGATAGGAAATACACAGTAATAGGATAGGAATGCATGTGCAAAGAATTTGAAATCACAGGATTTCTTCAATCTGGGTGTTTGACTCACAGGAATTGGAAGGGCGCAGGAATGCATAGAAGCATGGTCAAATTAAGTCAAACCACAAGAAAATGTACAGTTATAATGCTATTATGCTACTATCACTTAGTCTTGTTCTTCATGAATAGGAATTTGGAAAGGAGGGCCAAGTGGAAATAAAAAGTCCTACGGTTTATCATTGAAAGAGGCACTAAAGGGACAAATCCTACAGTTTTCCTTTGCTCCATTCCTTTGAACCAAATGCATTAATAGTAGTACCATAGGAAACTTTCCAATTCCTATATTTTCCTTCACTTTTCCTTTCAACCACAGGCAATTCTAGTAGGCATGATTGAACAGGCAAAAGCCTACACTCCAAAAAAATTTGTGCTACTTGTACTACTTTGGACCCAGGCCACTGCCCTACTAACTCAACTCACATGCCCATCTACACATGCACAACTCAAACACGTAGAAATAAATAATGATGGCTTTCGAGAGAGTCCATCACGAATATCTAAGTTGCCTAGTACCTCACTTCTTGTCATATAGTAGGAGAAACTAACTGTATTTCACATTACTATGTGTGGTCAGTGGACAATATATATAACATGTAGAGTAAAAAAGCGATGCAACAAGTGTACAACCTCTTCGGCGAAGCCATATCGATCTCAGCATGATTGGGTTGGTCAGTGAGGATGCTCTGGCTGATGTGGCTGTCGGAGGAGGGGAAGAAGATCTTAGGCATTTGAAGATGGAGCCGAGGGTACTTCTGTGCTGTGATGGAGGGTTTCGTCGTTGGAGCAGCTCCGGTGAGTTGTACGACGGCGAGGCTGAAGCTGGACAAGAGAGACAACGTTAACCTGAGTGGAATTCTAATAGCATCTCCAATAGATGATGTAAAATACATAACCACAAAGTGCTAGATGTAAAATACATCAGCCGCTCATCTCTAAACTTAACTGTTGAAACTGAATTTTACTATCGAAACTAAATTTTGCGGTCGAAACTAAATTTTACTGTCGAAACTGAACGCACTAGTAGCAGAAAAGCAGCAGCAGCGCCCAAAGCAGCAGCGGGTGCGAGGGCTGGGGCAGCCGGTCATGTAGCAACATCTCGGGTAGCAGCTGCAGGGGCTCGAGCGAGAGCAGGATCTGCTGCTCGTGTAGCAGCAGCGTGAGCAAGAGTAGAGCAGCAGCGCGAGCAAGAGCCAGAGCACCAGCAACTCCTACAGAGGTGGACGTCGCTGCCAAGGGAGCAACGCCGTGGAGGAAGTGGTCGACGACGCCGCCGTAGATGGAGCCGTGCCATGTCGGCTCGGGACCAAGCGCTGGTAGCACCGTGAGATCAAATCAAGAAGAAAATGCAGCGATTAGTGTAGAACCTCTTTGGTGGCACTGATTAGGCCTTAGCTTCATTCAAGGAATTGGTGATGATGATGCTCTTCCGGTGGTGCAGGTGAAGATGGCGGTGTGGGAATGGAGGTGGCATGAAAGACGAGGGGAACGTCGGCTGCTCCTTGGAGGTGGAGGACGGGGTGGCTGAACCGGTGGGACGACGAGATCGATGACGGATCCTCATCCGGTGCGGTGGATGAGGGACGTCGAGGTTTTGCTGTGGACGACGTCGTCGGGGAAGAGGCTACGGCTGGGTGGGCAAATGGAGGAGGGTGTGGGGCTTCGTGGGTTTTAGCGGCCTTGATGTACGAATGGGGGCGGAGGGGATGGGAGGGGGAACCATGGCTTAGGGACGCGCTTGACCGAAATGTGGGTTAAGTTACGAAAGTAGCCCCACCGATTTGAACTAGGTGGTTCTTTCGGTTTAGGGGTATCACGGGAATTTCGCGTGTCAGGATTTTGCAGGAGGTGGGAGTTTTCGCGTGCTTTGTAATTTGGGATAGCAAGGCGCGGGTTGAGATGGAGGGAATTTTAGGAGCACAACGACACAAAGATATATCATAAAATTTTGGGATAACAAGGCGCGGGTTGAAATTTCCGGACAAGCCTAACATGTATACTATGGGTGTGTTTGGTGTGTGCCCAAGGTTGCCCCACCAAAGCATTGACTAGCCAAATTTTTTGTTGAGGTTTTGGTTGCTCATGATTTGGCAAACATTGGCCAGAAAAATGAACTAGAGTTGGCTAGAGTTCATTGGCATGCCAAAAAATTGGCAACCATCCAAACAAAGACCAATCTTTGGGTCATGACCAATTTTTTTTTAAGGTGCACTTTGGACACAATCCAAACACACCCTATATCAAATCAATTCGCACTTCCCTCGACGAAAAAACAAAAAGAAATCAATTCGCACCACACAATAGAGTCTAGTCCCATGTACTGTACCAAATCAATTCAAACTACAAATGCCATTCAAAACTTTGAATCCATCTTATGTTCAATTAAAATATTTCGCTACGTGTATAATGCATGCAACCTACTACTCAAATGAATGTTTTAGTGCATTCCAAACGTATATACTACCTCTTCAATATGAACTAAATTTGAATTCGTTTCTCTATTTTAATAAGATCTACAATCTTGATTGTTGTCAAGTTTAACCATTTGAATTCATTTCTCTGTTTTAGTAAGATCTACAATCATCATTATTGTCAAGTTAAACCATCGTCTGTATATTATCTTCACAACACACCACATGATTACTGTCGAGTTAGATATGAACTATGTGTACTATATGAACTTGAACTCGATTTTTTGAATCCACTTTATGTTGATTTCAAATCACAGTACATTTCAAGATCTAGCTAGATCTTCATAATCTAAACCATGTCTCATAAGTATAATGTGTTTATCACATAATGTATGGTGCCCCGCTGCCAACGCCTACAAGTATTTAGATGTGAGTTGCAAATGCCACACATTATCACAAATTCAAATAAAATGTGAGATTGTTCGATATATAGTATGGTTTAGATTGTTCGATATTTAGTTGTGAGCTGCAATCGCCACACATAATCACAAATTCAAATAAAATGTGAGATTGTTTGATATATAGTATGGTTTAGATTGTTTGATATTTAGCTGTGAGTTGCAAACGCCACGCATTATCACATTATGGTATAAAATGTCCAAAGCCACACCACCCGTATCACCTCTATATTCATGCATGCATAGGTTCATAACACTATGATCTCTTATTCAAATATATGAATCCACTTTCATATTGAATTATGTTCTTTGTTAGTCTCTTCCACCCACACAATCCTCTAACATTTGTAGCTAGAACTAACTTTCTCTCGTGCATACACACGCCCTCCTCGCCCTCCCCCTCCCTCAGCATTCTATCCATCGCGCACATTCATTTTTTTCTTTAGGTCATTCTCCCACGATCTCCACAACCCCTTTCCGACACACACCGATCAATAAACCTCTCCAGCGATGTCTGCCTACCACATACACATGCACTTCCCATCTCCTTTCCGTGTCCATGCCTCGTGTCTCTCATACGGTCCCACACACGTGTAAACTCTCGCCCCTATTTTCATCCACCTCACAATCACACACTCCTCCACCTATCTAGCTAGTAGGCCTCTCGCACCACCTCCTAGCTCCATCTCTCTCTCTATCCATCTCTCTGGGCCTTATTTGCCTCTAACAAATGGATGTACACCAACTGATCTCCCGCTATACATATAGCTAGCTAGGTCATTTATAACTCGTTTTCCCCACGCGCCGATCGATCTACCTCATTAGTTATGTCTCTCCCTTCCTCCGACACACAACATTGATCTACCTATCTAGTTAGGTCCACTCACCAAACACATGGTCCCCCTCATCATCGATGCATGCCTCCCGACACATCTATCATGCATACGCACACACAGAAACACATCCCCACTCTTCTTGATAATATTGCAGTTGTACCCTCAGTTTTCTAGTAGGCCCCTCCCACCATCTCTAAGAAGCAACTCCACCACCCCTCCGGCACTCTACCTCTCCTCTCTCTCTCCCTCTCTCTCTCGCCCTCTCTCTCTCTCTGTCCCAACCTATTTCCCGTCCTTCACTTATGTATGGATGTCGACTGATCTCCCTCAACACATAGGTAGGTATCTCCTTCTCAACACATATACGAGTCGATCTACGTCTCTAGTTAGGTCTCTGCCTCCCCCCTCCCCCCCACACACACACCGATACATCGAGCGCTCTACTCATGTCTCCCTACCATACACAAACTTGCCTGTGACCTTTGACGTCCCGGTAGGTCAGTCGCCCTATATCTTTGACGTGCACACACATAATTTTGATGGCTCTCTTATCGATCTCGCACCCACACACTTGATCCTCTCATCGACTCTATCGATATCTATGACCCCTCCCTCTCTTCTCGTGGAAAGCCCCCTCTATATATTATATAGATAGGCCTCTATTTCACACACATTGCATGTCTCAAATTTTTGTTTGAGATATAATCGACACATATTCCCACAAATACATTCACGAAATCACCCCCCATAACAAAAAACACTCACGAATGCATACGCCTTCTCTCTAGGTTTGTATCTCTCTCACACACACCCACATAGGTGGGGGACGTGCATGAAGACAACAGGCGCACACACGGCGCATGTACTCCCATCTCTTTCCCAACCACACCCACGCGGGTACACGGTGGAGCTCATTTCTGTACGAAAAGGCAGCCCACATGGTAATTTGACACGTGTACTGGTTGTCCACTTGATGGAGGATCATGTACCACAGGTGAACAAACAAATTGCGACTTGACGCATTATTTAAAAAAAGAGGCAAACTTTCCCAACCACACCCGCGCGGGTACACGGTGGAGCTCATTTCTGTACGAAAAGGTAGCCCACATGGTAATTTGACACGTGTACTGGTTGTCCATTTGATGGAGGATCGTGTACCACGGGTGAACAAACAAATTGCGACTTGATGCATTATTTAAAAAAAGAGGCAAACTTTCCCAACCACACTCGCGCGGGTACACGGTGGAGCTCATTTCTGTACGAAAAGGCAGCCCACGTGGTAATTTGACACGTGTACTGGTGTTCCATTTGATGGAGGATCGTGCACCACGGGTGAACAAACAAATTGCGACTTGACGCATTATTTAAAAAAAGAGGCAAACCATGTGGGGCCTACCTTAGAGGCAAGGCTCTATACACTGGAGATGCTCTGTATGAATTACTTTGGATGTGTCCCATCAACTCGCAAAAGGAGGAGAAGCTAGCTTAGTAGGCCCGCTAGCCCGCCCACGGGCGTGGTGGCTCGCAGAGTCGCAGGACGAGGAGAAGCTTGCTTACTACGCCTACGCCCGCTACCTCGCCCATGCGCGTGGTGGCTCGCAGGACTAGGAGAAAATTTTATTACTCCCTCTGTTAGACGTATATACACTGCTCGTCCATACCTTGGTTAGATAGATTATCTTATTTGTCAGGGAAAATATACAGGGGTATGCATTTTCCCCTGACTCGTGCACGGACAAGCCAAGACCAGGCCAGAGTTCAAAGAATCAAGAGATTTGAAGAACCAGCATGCAGCTCAAAGAGACTAAGGCCAAGCCGGAGGAGCAAGAAATCGCCAAGAGAAGGGCCTCCCTTGCCGAACAGGCAAGCCCGGCAAGGGGCCAGGCCACCCCCAGAAGTAGGCGCCCGAGGCGCCCCGGCAGGGTCTGCAAGGGCTCGCGGAGGCAAAACCACCTCACCAACCACTCAAGCATGACCCACGCCGTTGATCAGTGCGGTGTCATGCCGAGAGGTGATTAAGTGGCAGCCATTCGCCACATGTCAGCCATTTCCTAAAGAAGAAAGCCACAAATGACACCCGTCCTGTGATGTGTCAACAGAACAGGCGTGGAGCTGGCAAGATAGCCCGGCAAGCCTTGTCGGGCAACCAGTGATGTGACACTAAGCGGTGCATTTAATGCGCCCTGTCAGCCCACGGAGTTAGGTATGATAGCACTGTTTGCTATCATATCAGTGCATAATGACTACTTCGCCAGTCTGCTCTTTGTGCAACGCGACGTCCCCCTGCCGAACCAGCAAAGGGCCTCCCGGTCCCATAGTTGGACGCGGATATCCCGCGACATCTTTGGCGCGCCAGGTAGGGGGCTTCGCTTGCACGAACCTGAAAGCGTGCGCAGCACGTCAGCTTCCTCACCATCTTCGTCTTCGACGACGCCGTCGACCGTGGAGCCCGCAAAGACCGTGGCAACCCCCGTGCCATTTTATCGCTCTCCAAGCCTCGCCATGGCAACGACTATGGAGAAGATCGCCGCTGGTAGCGATAGACCTGCCCCAGTGGCCCGTACAGCTTACCCACGTTGCGAGCACCATCCAGAGAAAGGGCACGAGATGTGCGAGCGTGGGCTCCCTCCTCCCCATCCTTTTCCTTTGTTAGCAGTCGAATTGCTTCAGCCTCAGCGTCGTCGATGTCTACGATTACCGTGAGACGCTCGGTCCTGTATTTCCCCTATTAGGGGGTAATCCTGGGCGAAGCACTAGTATGAGTTCGTCGATAGATACCCCGGCAGGCATACTTCAGCGAGGCTGCCTGCGTTTGAGTGATCAACACAATGGTAGCCATTGGACTGACTTAAAAGGAAAGGGGAGAAAGGGGAGGAGGACCAGAGGAGCCCGGCGCTGCGCCCCGACGCCCGCCAGCCGCAAGGAATACGTGTCGGTCCCTGCCGGGAATGAAGAAATCACTTGATTAGCTTCCGCCCCTCCAAGTGCCGTGGGCGCGCCTAGGAGCGCGGCCCGGTAGAAGAAAAAGAGGGCTCGAAACGAAAGCTAAGTTTGCGTTATCACCTCATATTGATGCCTTTCAAGTCTTTGCAGTCGTTTATCCCTTAAACCCTAGTGAGCGTTCATATAGTGAAACCCCTCTTGCGATGGAACCTTGGTTAGTTTCTTTGATCGTACCATCGTCCTGTCCAGAGCCATGCTTGCAGGTCGAGAGGCTGCGTCGAGAGCTACGTAGGAAAAACCTGCCGAGATGCATCCATGCCAAGGTAACTGTTAAGGGCTGGACCCTTACGACAATCGCGGCAATATGATATCGGCAGGCATCCAGAGCATACACAGGAATTGATCATACGAACACAAGCATATAGGGTTCAAAGGGATAAACGCGCATTTAAAGATCCAACTAAGAATATTTTTTTAGTGCGAACACTAGAGATAGAATGACTAAACGCGCAATATTTATCATGTTCCATTACAGGGCCCAGTGAAATGACAGTGGCCCGGTACTTGGTCCGGTGGACAGAAGGAACAACTTAAATGCGAAGAACCCTGTCGATGTGGGGAGCGGCTGTCGGATTCTGGGTTCCAGCAAACCTTTATGAGGTTCGAACTCTGGGTGCGCACGAAGGACTCTCTCTCTCCCTTGTTCGCTCGCTCAACGATCTCACGGCCTAGATCGACGAACCCAAAGAACACGAGACATAAGGATTTATACTGGTTCGGGCCACCGTTGTGGTGTAATACCCTACTCCAGTGTGGTGGTGGATTGCCTCGAGGGCTAGGGATGAACTAGTACAATGGATGAACAGCCTCCGGAGGAGAGGTGTTCTTGAGCTCGATGACCTGGTGAGATGGCCTTGGTGGAATGCATCCGATCAAAGATGAGATGCCTCCTACGGTGGTGGCTATTCCTATTTGTAGAGGCCCTGGTCCTCTTCCCAAATGTTAGGCTGGAAGGGATCCCACAACGGCCAAGTTTGAAGGGGGACAACTAGTACAAGCTATCCTGACAAAAGGTGGTCTTTGCCTACCAAAGGCTCTGGTGGTGATGCTGCTGTGGGCTCCGGGATGACCTCCGTCCTGCCGTCCTGCTGGTCTTGGACTTGTTGCACCAATACGGAAACCTTTGTCTGATGCCTCGGGACTCCTCGCCTGCGCTTGCCTCTTTAGCACCAAAGAGGAAATAGGTGCACTGCACCCGCTGGCGCCCGTCTGGCCTTGGTCGTCATGGCTCATGTCATGTGAACCTCGTGAGGTGCCCCTTGCATAGATATCTCCGTTCCTCGGGAGCCAGCCTAGCGAGGACGCCCCCAGGGAGGTCTTGGCATTGTCCGGCTCGTGAGGCTTGGCCCCTCGCGAGGTTCTTGAGTCGTTGTCGCCGTAGTCGGGCCATACCAGGCCGTTGGTGGAGCCACGTCGTGGGCCGCAGGCAGGCAAGTCTGGGTACCCTCGTTCCCAGGACGTGGATAGTAGCCCTCGGGCCCAAGGCGTGCTCGGACTTGGCTTCGAGGCGAAGCCAAAGGGCAAGTGCGGAGCGCCGTGGGCCCCAACCGCCTGCGGCCTTGATTGACGCGTGGCGATTGATGGGACGTGGGCGTCTCCGCTTTCCCACGTTGCCTCGGCAATAGCTCGACTTGATGAGTCCCTGCTGCATGCAGAAGGAAACCATCATTACCTGCGATCTTGGAGGCCGGCGGTTCACCTCCCTCTGGCTATAAATGAGGAGGGGGGCGGAGCCCCCGTTGCTCATATCTTTCTCCACTCCTCCTGCTTCTTCTTCTTCCTCTTTGCTTCACCGTCCTGCTGCGACACCAATGGCGCCGACGAAGAGGTTCTCGGCCGCGGAGAAAGGGAAGGCACGCCAGGAGGGGCCCGGCTCACCACCGCCCAAGAGGGGGCGTGGGGGGGGGGGGGGGGGGGGGGGGGGGGGGGGGGGGGGGGGGGGGGGGGGGGGGGGGGGGGGGGGGGGGGGGGGGGGGGGGGGGGGGGGGGGGGGGGGGGGGGGGGGGGGGGGGGGGGGGGGGGGGGGGGGGGGGGGGGGGGGGGGGGGGGGGGGGGGGGGGGGGGGGGGGGGGGGGGGGGGGGGGGGGGGGGGGGGGGGGGGGGGGGGGGGGGGGGGGGGGGGGGGGGGGGGGGGGGGGGGGGGGGGGGGGGGGGGGGGGGGGGGGGGGGGGGGGGGGGGGGGGGGGGGGGGGGGGGGGGGGGGGGGGGGGGGGGGGGGGGGGGGGGGGGGGGGGGGGGGGGGGGGGGGGGGGGGGGGGGGGGGGGGGGGGGGGGGGGGGGGGGGGGGGGGGGGGGGGGGGGGGGGGGGGGGGGGGGGGGGGGGGGGGGGGGGGGGGGGGGGGGGGGGGGGGGGGGGGGGGGGGGGGGGGGGGGGGGGGGGGGGGGGGGGGGGGGGGGGGGGGGGGGGGGGGGGGGGGGGGGGGGGGGGGGGGGGGGGGGGGGGGGGGGGGGGGGGGGGGGGGGGGGGGGGGGGGGGGGGGGGGGGGGGGGGGGGGGGGGGGGGGGGGGGGGGGGGGGGGGGGGGGGGGGGGGGGGGGGGGGGGGGGGGGGGGGGGGGGGGGGGGGGGGGGGGGGGGGGGGGGGGGGGGGGGGGGGGGGGGGGGGGGGGGGGGGGGGGGGGGGGGGGGGGGGGGGGGGGGGGGGGGGGGGGGGGGGGGGGGGGGGGGGGGGGGGGGGGGGGGGGGGGGGGGGGGGGGGGGGGGGGGGGGGGGGGGGGGGGGGGGGGGGGGGGGGGGGGGGGGGGGGGGGGGGGGGGGGGGGGGGGGGGGGGGGGGGGGGGGGGGGGGGGGGGGGGGGGGGGGGGGGGGGGGGGGGGGGGGGGGGGGGGGGGGGGGGGGGGGGGGGGGGGGGGGGGGGGGGGGGGGGGGGGGGGGGGGGGGGGGGGGGGGGGGGGGGGGGGGGGGGGGGGGGGGGGGGGGGGGGGGTTATGAATTTAGTCCTAATATGATGGGCATCCAAGAGGGATATAATAAAAACTTTCATATAAAGTGCATTGAATAGATGAGAAGTTTGATTCCTTGCATTTGTTTTGAGATATAAAGATGGTGATATTAGAGTCATGCTAGTGAGTATGGATTGGTAGAAATACTTGTGTTAAAGTTTGTGATTCCCGTAGCATGCACGTATGGTGAACCGTTATGTGATGAAGTCGGAGCATGAATTATTTATTGATTATCTTCCTTATGAGTGGTGGTCGGGGACGACCGATGGTCTTTTCCTACCAATCTATCCCCCTAGGAGCATGCGTGTAGTACTTTGTTTCGATAACTAATAAATTTTTGCAATAACTATGGGAGTTCTTTATGACTAATGTTGAGTCCATGGATTATACGCACTCTCACCCTTCCACCATTGCTAGCCTCTCTAGTACCGCGCAATTCTCGCCGGTGCATTAAACCCACCATATACCCTTCCTCAAAACAGCACCATACCTACCTATTATGGCATTTGCATAGCCATTCCAAGATATATTGCCATGCAACTTCCACCATTCCGTTTATTATGACACGCACCATCATTGTCATATTGCTTTGATGATCATGTAGTTGGCATAGTATTTGTGGCAAGGCCACCGTTCATATTTTTTATACATGTCACTCTTGATCATTGTACATCCCGGTACACCGCTGGAGGCATTCATATAGAGTCATACTTTGTTCTAGTATCGAGTTGTAAGTAAATAAAAGTGTGATGATCATCATTATGGGGGGGGGGGGGGGGGGGGGGGGGGGGGGGGGGGGGGGGGGGGGGGGGGGGGGGGGGGGGGGGGGGGGGGGGGGGGGGGGGGGGGGGGGGGGGGGGGGGGGGGGGGGGGGGGGGGGGGGGGGGGGGGGGGGGGGGGGGGGGGGGGGGGGGGGGGGGGGGGGGGGGGGGGGGGGGGGGGGGGGGGGGGGGGGGGGGGGGGGGGGGGGGGGGGGGGGGGGGGGGGGGGGGGGGGGGGGGGGGGGGGGGGGGGGGGGGGGGGGGGGGGGGGGGGGGGGGGGGGGGGGGGGGGGGGGGGGGGGGGGGGGGGGGGGGGGGGGGGGGGGGGGGGGGGGGGGGGGGGGGGGGGGGGGGGGGGGGGGGGGGGGGGGGGGGGGGGGGGGGGGGGGGGGGGGGGGGGGGGGGGGGGGGGGGGGGGGGGGGGGGGGGGGGGGGGGGGGGGGGGGGGGGGGGGGGGGGGGGGGGGGGGTTTTGTGTGATGAAGATGGAGCATAGCCAGACTATATGATTTTGTAGGGATAAGCTTTCTTTGGCCATGTTGTTTTGAGAAGACATAATTATTTGTTAGTATGCTTGAAGTATTATTGTTTTTATGTCAATATTAAACTTTTGTTTTGAATCTTACGGATCTGAACATTCATGCCACAATAAAGAGAATTACATGGATAAATATGATAGGTAGCATTCCACATCAAAAATTCTGTTTTTATCATTTACCTACTCGAGGACGAGGAGGAATTAAGCTTGGGGATGCTTGATACGTCTCCAACGTATCTATAATTTTTTATTGTTCCATGATATTATATTATCTGTTTTCGATGTTTTATATGCATTAATAGGCTATTTTATATGATTTTTGGGACTAACCTATTAACCTAGAGCCCAGTGCCAGTTTCTGTTTTTTTCCTTGTTTTAGAGTTTCGCAGAAAAGGAATACCAAACGGAGTCCAAACGGAATAAAACTTTCGCCATGATTTTTCTTGGACCAGAAGACAGCCAGGAGACTTGGATTACAAGTCAGAGAAGCTTCGAGGCGGCCACAAGGGTGGAGGGCGCGCCCAGGGGGTGGGGCGCCCCCCAACCTTGTGGGCCCCTCGTAGCCCCTCTGACCTAATTCTTTCGCCTATATATACTCTTATACCCCAAAAACATCCAGGAGATTCACGAAACCACTTTTTCACCGCCGCAACCTTCTGTACCCGTGAGATCCCATCTTGGGACCTTTTCCGGCATCCTGCCGGAGGGGAAATCGATCACGGAGGGCTTCTACATCAACACCATTGCCTCTCCGATGAAGCGTGAGTAGTTTACCACAGACCTACGGGTCCATAGCTAGTAGCTAGATGGCTTTTTCTCTCTCTTTGATTCTCAATACAAAGTTCTCCTCGATGTTCTTGGAGATCTATTCGATGTAATACTCTTTTGCGGTGTGTTTGCCGAGATCCGATGAATTGTGGATCTATGATCAAGTTTATCTATGAATATTATTTGAATCTCCTCTGAATTCTTATATGCATGATTTGATATCTTTGCAAGTCTCTTCGAACTATCGATTTGGTTTGGCCAACTAGATTGGTTTTTCTTGCAATGGGAGAAGTGCTTAGCTTTGGGTTCAATCTTCCGGTGTCCTTTCCCAGTGACAGTAGGGGCAGCAAGGCACGTATTGTATTGTTGCCATCGAGGATAAAAAGATGGGGTTTTCATCATATTGCTTGAGTTAATTCCTCTACATCATGTCATCTTGCTTAATGCGTTACTCCGTTCTTTATGAACTTAATACTCTAGATGCATGCTGGATAGCGGTCGATGTGTGGCGTAATAGTAGTAGATGCAGAATCATTTCGGTCTACTTGACACGGACGTGATGCCTATATTCATGATCATTGCCTTAGATATCGTCATAATTATGCGCTTTTCTATCAATTGCTCGGCAGTAATTTGTTCACCCACCATAATAATTTCTATCTCGAGAGAAGCCTCTAGTGAAACCTATGGCCCCCGGGTCTATTTTCCATCTTATAAGTTTCCGATCTACAATTCTAGTTTCCTATTTACTTTCTTTGCAATCTTTTACTTTCCGTTCCATATACCAAAAAATACCAAAAATATTACTTTACCGTTTATCATCTCTATCAGATCTCACTTTGCAAATAACCGTGAAGGGATTGACAACCCCTTATCGCGTTGGGTGCAAGTTGGTGTTTGTGTGTGCAGGTATTCGGTGACTTGAGTGTTGTCTCCTACTGGATTGATACCTTGGTTCTCAAAAGCTGAGGGAAATACTTACTCTACTTTGCTGCTTCACCCTTTCCTCTTTAAGGGAAAAACCAACGCAAGCTCAAGAGGTAGCACGGTGCATCAAGGACATAATTCTTCTGTGCGGCAACGAGGATAATCCTCAGATCATGGACCCAGTCCGCATCATTGCTACTATCATCTTTCAACTATTCTCTAGTATCAAAAATATATAGGAGCTATATCGCGAGCTATTGATCTACAACATAGATATGCAGAAACTATCAAGACTAAGTTCATGATAAATTAAGTTCAATTAATCATATTACTTAAGAACTCCCACTTAGATAGACATCCCTCAAGTCATCTAAATGATACGTAATCCAAATAAACTAAACCATGTCCGATCATCACGTGAGATGGAGTAGTCATCAATGGTGAACATCTCTATGTTGATCATATCTACTATATGATTCATGTTCGACCTTTCGGTCTCCAGCGTTTCGAGGCCATGTCTGTACATGCCAGGCTCGTCAAGTTTACCCCGAGTATTCTGCATGTGCAAAACTGTCTTGCACCCGTTGTATGTGAACGTAGAGTCTATCACACCCGATCATCACGTGGTGTCTCAACATGACAAACTTTCACAACGGTGCATACTCAGGGAGAACACTTATACCTTGAAATTTTAGTTAAGGGATCATCTTATAATGCTACCGCCGTACTAAGCAAAATAAGATGCATAAAAGATAAACATCACATGCAATCAAAATATGTGACATGATATGGCCATCATCATCTTGTGCTTTTGATCTCCATCTCCGAAAGCATCATCATGATCTCCATTGTCACCGGCTTGACACCTTGATCTCCATCATAGCGTCGTGGTCGTCTTGCCAACTATTGCTTCTACAACTATCGCTAACGCATAGTGTTAAAGCAAAGTAATTACATGGCGTTTGCATTTCATACAATAAAGAGACAACCATAAGGCTCCTACCGGTTGCAGATAACTTTTACAAAACATGATCATCTTATACAATAACGTATATCACATCATGTCTTGACCATATCATATCACAACATGCCCTAGAAAAACAAGTTAGACGTCCTCTACTTTGTTGTTGCAAGTTTTACGTGGCTGCTACGGGCTTCTACCAAGAACCGTTCTTACCTACGCATCAAAACCACAATGGTGCTTTATCAAGTTTGCTGTTTTAACCTTCAACAAGGACCGGCCGCAGTCAAATTCGATTCAACTAAAGTAGGAGAAACCGACACCCGCCAGCCACCTTTATGCAAAACTAGTTGCATGTCTGTCGGTGGAACCGGTCTCATGAACGTGGTCTCATGTAAGGTTGGTCCGGGCCGCTTCATCCAACAATACCGCCGAATCAAAATAAGACATTGGTGGTAAGCAGTATGACGATCACCGCCCACAACTCTTTGTGTTCTACTCATGCACATCATCTACGCATAGACCTGGCTCGGATGCCACTGTTGGGAAATGTAGCATGTAATTTAAAAAAATTCCTACGCTCATGCAAGATCTATCTAGGAGATGCATAGCAACGAGAGGGGGGGAGTGTGTCTATGTACCCTCGTAGACCGAAAGCGGAAGCGTTTGACAACACGGTTGATGTAGTCGAACTTCTTCTAGCTCCGACCGATCAAGCACCAAACGTACGGCACCTCTGAGTTCTGCACACGTTCAGCGCGATGACGTCCCTCGCCTTCTTGATCTAGCAAGGTGTCGAGGAAGTAGGTGAGTTCCATCAACACGACGGCGTGGTGACGGTGATGGTGAAGTGATCCGCGCAGGGCTTCGCCTAAGCACCGCGAGAATATAACCGGGGGTGTAAATTGTGGAGGGGGGCGCCGCACACGGCTAACGATTGTTGTTGTGTGTTCTAGGCGCCCCTCCCCACATATATATAGGTGGGAGGGGGAGGAGAGGCAGCTAGGGGCGCCCTAGGGTTGGTCGCCGCCCCCTAGGGGGCCTGCCTTGCCCTGCGCCCCCTTTCCATGTATGAATGAAGGGGAAGGAAAGGGGGGGGGGGTGAGGGAAGGAAGTGGGAATCCTAATCCACACTTTTCTTTCCCTTCCCCCCTTTCCTTCTACTCCTATAGCCTTATAGGGCGCACCAGCCCCTTTTGGGCTGGTGTGTTCCTTCACAAGGCCCATATGGCCCATAGGATTGCCGCGGGTACCCGAAACACCTTCCGGTGACCCGATAAGTACCCGATATCCTCCGGAACACTTCCGGTGTCTGAATACCATCGTCCTATATATCAATCTTTACCTCTCAACCATTTCGAGACTCCTCGTCATGTCCGTGATCTCATCCGGGACTCCGAACAACATTCGGTCACCAAATCACAAAACTCATATAATACTATATCGTCATCGAATGTTAAGCGTGCGGACCCTACGGGTTCGAGAACTATGTAGACATGACCGAGACACTTCTCCGGTCAATAACCAATAGCGGAACCTGGATGCTCATATTAGCTCCTACATATTCTACGAAGATCTTTATCGGTCGAACCGTTATGACAACATATGTTATTCCCTTTGTCCATCGG
The DNA here is from genome assembly GCA_036873465.1 of Thinopyrum obtusiflorum. NCBI lineage: Eukaryota > Viridiplantae > Streptophyta > Magnoliopsida > Poales > Poaceae > Thinopyrum > Thinopyrum obtusiflorum. The sequence goes on from JAAAWM010011611.1 coordinate 70,692, forward strand.
TATGTTACTTGCCCGAGATTCGATCGTCGGTATCTACATACCTAGTTCAATGTTGTTACCGGCAAGTCTCTTTACTCGTTTCGTAATACATCATCCTGCAACTAACTCATTAACTTTGCTTGCAAGGCTTCTTATGATGTGCATTACCGAGAGGGCCCAGAGATACCTCTCCGATACTCGGAGTGAAAAATCCTAATCTCGATCTATGCCAACCCAACAAACACCTTCGGAGATACCTGTAGAGCATCTAGCTCTTTATAATCACCCAGTTACGTTGTGACGTTTGATAGCACACAAGAAATTCCTCCGGTATCCGGGAGTTGCATAATCTCATAGTCGAAGGAATATGTATTTGACATGAAGAAAGCAATAGCAATAAAACTGAACGATCATTATGCTAAGCTAACGGATGGGTCTTGTCCATCACATCATTCTCCTAATGATGTGATCCCGTTATCAAATGATAACTCATGTCCATGGTTAGGAAACCTTAACCATCTTTGATCAACGAGCTAGTCAAGTAGAGGCTCATTAGGGACATAGTGTTTGTCTATGTATTCACACATGTATTTAGGTTTCCGATCAATAAAATTCTAGCATGAATAATAAACATTTATCATGAATAAGCAAATATAAAATAACAACTTTATTATTGCCTCTAGGGCATATTTCCTTCAGGCTCCTGGGGTGCTGTGGCCCACCACATGGAACCAACTTATGAAAGAAAAAAATTGTGAAAGCTTAGAGCATCTACAGCCGGACTTGGTAAATCCGACCCATCAAACGCCCGCGGACGCGCTCGGGCGAGTCCGCGGGCACTGACCGGGCACCCCTCAAAAAACGCATTCCACATCTGGATACCTCAAATTAGAAATCTCAAATCCATATTATTACATGCAACTTGAAACCTAATCTAAGCGAAGCTCGTCCGGTTCCGCCCCCCCCCCCCCCCGGTCGCCCGGCTCCGCCCTGACCATGTCCGGCGGCCGGCTGAGCTCCTCAGAGTGTTGGTCCGGTCGCCGGCAAGGTAGGGTAGGGCATGGGACATGAGCTGGCTCACGGGACTCAAGGCCCCGCCGTCTCCCATGCCCTACTCTTCCTCGTCGGAGACCGGAACCCGAACGGTGCCAGTAGACGTCAGATCGATGATGGATCCGTCCGGAGACGAGCCGCCGACGTCCACCACGATGCAGTTGCGGCGCCCGGACTGATGCGCCATACGGGGCGCCGGAGAATGCAACTCCGCCTCGCCGACGTCCGCCGCAGCGAGGGCTGCCGCCGCTTCTCGTGCCCGGTGCCTTGCATGGCGTGCCATGGCCTCGTGGGACGATGGTGCGTCCCCAATATCGGCGCGCCACCGGAGGGGTTGCGCGTCCGCCAGCGCGTTCGGACGCCAGATGGACCGCAGACCTCCGGCGAGGCAGCTACGGCCGGCCTAGCGCCGGATCAATGCGCCATTTGGGCGGGCGCAATGGATTCCCGACGGATAGAGTCCGAGCGCAACCCTCCATGGGCCTCCTCCCAGCCGTGGCGGAGCGCAAGCCGGACGGCCATCTTCCTCAGGGCCGCGCGGGATGAGCTCGGGGTCGACGGATCTGGAGGTGAAGGACTCGGATCCGCTGCCCGCCATGCCGGAGACGACTGGAAGGAGCCGGAGACGAGCTTGGGTGGGGGAGGGGAGTGGAGGGGAGGGGAGTGAAGTGGCTAGGGTTTGGTCCGGCGAGCGGATGGGAAGGATTTTATGTTGGGTCGGATGGGCCAACGTGGGTCGGGTCCGACGTGGCGGGCGTGTCCGGGCGCCCCCATATCCGCCTCATATTTGGGTTGGATATGGAGGGTGCCGGTCAGCCCAGACGTTTGAGGGCCGTTGGGAGGCCCGTCTGGGTCAAAAAATCGTGACCGGGCGGCCCGCCGGGGCATATGATGCGGGTTTGAGAGGTCCGGCTGTAGATGCCCTAGATATCCCTAGACTATTTTGAAGAAGAAAAAATCCACCCACTCAAATTTCTTTATTTTTTTTACACCAATCATTGCTCCAAGTTTATGTAGTTTACTAATCTTAACCTTATAGTACTACTACGATTGAACACGACGTGTCACTACAATCCTATGGTTTTTCCTATTATTGCGCTATAAAAATCCCGCAAATCAAAGAAATTGCGAGAGAACTTTCTCGGGCAAAGAGGGATCAAAGGTTCGCTTATCTCTTTCGCAAAAAAAAAGGTTCGCTTATCTCTTCTTGCGCATGCGCGCGGCTTCTGGAATTCCCGAAACCATTTTCCCGCACACTGTCAGCACACAGCTGTGCGAGTTCATGCGTCAATGCGTGCAACGCGACTGGCCGGCGCACCCGACGCCCACGACCCCACGCCATGGGCCCCGACGCCACGACCCGCACCGAGGAGGGAGGGAGCGAGACAAACCGCGGCCGCATTACAGCTTCCAGGTGGAGGCAGGAGCCCCGGTTTCGGCGCCACGCCGCCCGCCCCTGGTTTGCTCCCCAAGAAGAACAGAACAGAACCGAACCGGGTGGGCAGGTAGCCAGCCAGTCGCCAGACGTGGCGAAACCGCACCCTCCCTCCCTCCCAGCCCGGCCCCATATATAGCCCCGGCCTCCCCACACTCGGTTCCCCACGGATTTGTTGATTCTGTCAAGTGAGAGATCAGTGAGTTCTCGATTTCGATTCCGGGCTCAAGAGAATCCTCCAGGCGAGCGAGATGGCGACCGCCGGGAAGGTGATCAAGTGCAAAGGTCCGCGCCTTGTCCCCCGCTCCTCTTCTCCCTCCCAGCATTCCCCAGGCCTCACTGGAAGGCGCTTGCTTGTGTTTTCGATTCCTTGCTTACTGTCCTGGTTATTTCTTCCTGCGTTCTTTTTCGGGACAAATTTCGCGAGCGCTAGCTAGGTTTTTGCGTGATTTTAGGGGAGGATTTCCTTCCCCTTGTGGTAGTATCATCCGTGACTGCATTCTGACGACGCCCTTTCCTTGGATCCGTTCGCGGTTGCAGCCGCGGTGGCGTGGGAGGCGGGGAAGCCGCTGTCCATGGAGGAGGTGGAGGTGGCGCCGCCGCAGGCCATGGAGGTGCGCGTCAAGATCCTCTTCACCTCCCTCTGCCACACCGACGTCTACTTCTGGGAGGCCAAGGTACGCATGCGCCAACGGCGTCACGTTTGCTTCCGGTCAATAATTATGCTGCCCATCAATTTTGTGGCTGACTTGCGCCTCCGTGGCTTCCGATGCTCAGGGCCAGACTCCCATGTTCCCTCGGATCTTCGGTCATGAAGCTGGAGGGTATGCTTCTCAAGTCTCAACTACTGTACCTTCCTTGATGAATTATTACCCTGTCTGTCTATACATGTTTACCATGCGCCTGTGATCTTATGTTTTGTTTGGTCTTCCTTCAGTTCAGCGTCTATGTCATGTATCTCTGCTGTCTATGTTTTGTTTGGTCTTCCTTCAGCGTCTATGTTTTGTTTGCTGTTACTAGTTCCCGTCAGTGTGGAGTCTCGTTTGTATTTTCTGAATTTCTTGCACCTGTTTAGCAGTGGTAGGTTGAGTTAAGGTGACGTTTGGGACTTGCTGGATGCTTTTGCTTTGGTGATTTCGTTAAGGGCATGTACAATGGGGGCAGCACCTAGCTGCTGCCCCAGCAATTCACGTAAGCAAATGGTGTTCAAACCACCGCTTCAACTATGCACCACCCAACGCAAAACTGATTCTTCGTGATTCTTCACAGCCCCCACTTAATTCTTTTTCTATCCAACTTTCTCACCTCCATGACACTCTCCCTTGCTTTTCACCGTGGGCAGCGTGGTCCTCTTCCACTTTATCAGCGGAGAAGCCGACTCCTCTGCAGGAACTAGTATGCCCCTGCAAGCATCACCTTTAGTTGAGCTGGACTCTATCCACCTACGTAGCATGCTGGGGCAGCGGTCCAGCGTGGCCCGTTGGCCATGCCCTAATGAAATCCGAGGGAAACCCCCTCTTTTGATTAAATATAACATGTTTACCATGCCGTTCATACATTTAGTTTATGTTCTCCTCTAGTATTTCTAGATTTCAGTTGTGCTAATTGTTTGTTGAGAAAGGATAGGTCGACCACAGAACTGAAAACATGTGAAGCAATCATAAGAACTGTGTTGCCCGTGTAGACCGTTACAGAATAATTGTTGTTGTCTGTTTTGTAATGGCGTCACTGTCGTTGGATCTTGGTAGAGCAAGTATGGAACACCAGAGGTCAATATCATAAATTGGTACTAGGACTTCCGATTGACATGTCTTTCTCAAGTGAAGATACATCAGGAGATTGTTCCATGTTGCTTTGTTGACTTGCTATATCTATCTCTTTATTCATCTGATGTGCTCCGACATGAAGTCCTTTTATATAGATATTCTGGTCAAATTTATCTGCTGCACGTCCCCTAAACTTATTTCTCATGTTAAGATACATCAGGAGTTTGTTCCATGTTGCTTTAGTTGACTTGCTATATCCATCTCTTTATTTATCTGATGAGGTGCTCGGACATGAAGTCCTTTTGTATAGATTTCTCTGAACAAATTTATGTGTTGCACGTCCCCTGAACTTATTTCTCATGTGAAGATGCATCAGGAGTTTGTTCCATGTTGCTTTAGTTGACTTGCTATATCCATCTCTTTATTTATCTGATGAGGTGCTCGGACATGAAGTCCTTTTGTATAGATTTCTCTGAACAAATTTATGTGTTGCACGTCCCCTGAACTTATTTATGTTCACAGCATAGTGGAGAGTGTTGGAGAGGGTGTGACTGAGCTTGCCCCTGGTGACCATGTCCTCCCTGTGTTCACTGGGGAGTGTAAGGAATGCCCACATTGCAAGTCTGCGGAGAGCAACATGTGTGATCTGCTCAGGATCAACACCGACAGAGGTGTCATGATCGGGGATGGCAAGTCACGCTTCTCTATTGACGGGAAGCCGATTTACCATTTCGTAGGGACTTCCACCTTCAGTGAGTATACTGTCATGCATGTTGGTTGTGTTGCCAAGATCAACCCTGAGGCTCCCCTTGACAAAGTCTCTGTTCTTAGCTGTGGTATTTCCACTGGTAAGTTGATAAGTTGACTTCTGTTGCTGTGGTATGCTTGTTATGGCTACATCTTATCTTGAGATGCTGAGTTGCCATTCCTTTTGTAGGTCTTGGCGCATCCATTAATGTTGCAAAACCACCAAAGGGTTCGACAGTGGCGATATTTGGGCTAGGAGCTGTTGGCCTTGCTGTAAGTGCCCTAATTCCTCTCTTGATTGTTCTGCAATTGCAATCGGCATGTGCGCCTGGCTTGCATCTATTTACCCCTTCGTGTTTGTATGATTCAGGCTGCAGAAGGTGCAAGGATTGCAGGTGCATCAAGGATCATTGGTGTTGACTTGAACGCCAGCAGATTTGAAGAAGGTAAATACTTCTGTTTTTACTATTCATGAGTCTAATCTGTTGCTTTGCGAAGATTCTAATGTTTTATATCTTGTCCATGTTCAGCTAGAAAATTTGGCTGCACGGAATTTGTGAACCCGAAAGATCACACCAAGCCAGTTCAACAGGTTTGTTTCTTCATGTAAGGCAAAATGGTTATTCATTGTGCTTAGTGATCATAACATACAACTTATTGATGATGCTTTAGGTGCTCGCTGAGATGACAAATGGTGGAGTTGACCGCAGTGTTGAGTGCACGGGCAACGTCAATGCTATGATACAAGCATTTGAATGTGTTCATGATGTATGACTTTCTAAGACATTAATCATCCACTCAAGCATGATCATTTTGCATTGCCTCTTTTCTCTAGATGAAAACTTGGATTCTGTGATCTATGTATGCAGGGCTGGGGTGTAGCTGTGCTGGTGGGTGTGCCGCACAAGGATGCCGAATTCAAGACCCACCCGATGAACTTCCTGAACGAGAGGACTCTCAAGGGCACCTTCTTCGGAAACTTCAAGCCGCGCACTGACCTGCCCAATGTCGTGGAGATGTACATGAGAAAGGTAAACAGGAATCGCCAAATTGCTGCAGCTTGGTCTATGGTCGCGACCTTTTGAGTTTTGTTCATTGCTACGCCCTATTTCTAAATCATCTAGAAATGCTAAGCCTTTGAAGACTTGATGCTCATGCTCAAACAACTTGCGATTGTGGTCAGGAGCTGGAGGTGGAGAAGTTCATCACACACAGCGTGCCGTTCTCGGAGATCAACAAGGCATTCGACCTCATGGCGAAGGGGGAGGGCATCCGCTGCATCATCCGCATGGAGAACTAGGCCGCCTCACGTGCTTCTGATCGCTCCGTTGTAATAAGCGCTGGGGGGCGGTTTCTGAACCAGATCATCGTCTGTTGTTTCGCCTTCCTTGGCAAAGTAGCGTAGTTTTAGTTCAAGTATATCTGTAATTACCTACCGGACAAGTGGTTGTACTACGAGCTCTCTTGCTGCTACTACTATGGCCATGAGTTTCAGTTGAATCAGTGTTTTCAGCCTGATGTTTCAATGTCCCGTTGCTTCTGCTGCGTTGCTCATTCAGTATTTCCTACTCTGCTTGGCTGACTCTGCTGGGACGTGCTTATGGTACATCTTACTGAAGGTGCAACTTGGCTCGAAAGTTCAGGCAATGTAGTCTACTTTCTTCTGCTTCCTGAATCTGTAAATAATTCAGGATCAAGTAGTGGAGTATTTTTCTTTGCTCTGGATGATTATGTTGGCTATTGCTCTCAACAGGTTGCAGAATTTGTTGTCTCTGCCATGCTGCAAGGGGAAAATGTGTAAAACCCAATGTGTGAATACTGTTTGTAAACGGTTATGCCAGTTCTTATCCTTTTTCGAGAAAACAGGAGTGCCGTAGTTGGTAGACGTGCCAGCAAACCTCTGGCCCGTGGCACGCTGGTCAAAAGGCAAACCAGGCTCGTGATGATACCACGTCAGTGAACCACCACCGGTCGATGTTGACGCAGTGACGGACTCGTCAAATGAGTCCCGTTAGTTTGACCAGACAGCGACGGCATCCGTCAGGTAAGTCCGCGAGGAGGAACCTTGGCAACCAAGGCGGCAGCAGCATCGGCGAACCAAGTCAGCCAAGTAACTGACATGTGCTTAATCTCCACGCATCGAGGACCACACGAAGCTTCCCAGCCTTCGTCCCGGGGCAACACGCGCCATGCCTTCTCCCCCTCCCTATAAATGCAGCCGCCACGAGAGCATCACGGCAACACAAGCTGAGCCAACGCAAAGATCGAGCGAGAAACTGAAAAAAGCGACGGAAATATGGTGCTGGGCATGAACTGCTTCGGCGCTCCTGAAGCCGCAAGCAAGGTGTCGCCGGCGGGCAGGCGGTTCGGAGGAGAGGGGGCAGAGGCCATGGAGCAGAAGGCGGCGGTGAAAGAGGAGGCGCCGAGCGGCCACGTGGTCGGCGAGGCCAAGAAGATGGGAGGTGTTGATCATCAGGTGAAGGCGGCGGGGAAGGAGGAGAAGAAGAAGAAGAGGAGCGGGGCTCCAATAGTGATGCACCACTTTCCCTTCCATTCTCGTCCCGGGCTGCTCTGAGATTTCGACCTCCTACTAGCGTGGTCACTGCAATTTTGATGAAGCTTCAGTCGGCATTCTGCCAGAGAGTTCGCCTGTTCTGTGAGGGCTAGATTATTTGATGAGCATTGTGGTTTTATCTTAGAATTGTACTATCTTTGTACTCCCTCCGTCCTAAATTTCCGCGACAAGTAATTCGAGACGGAGGGAGTATGTGTTAATATAATGCCATAAATGTTCATTTCGGAATACTGTTTTGTTTGCCACAGTTTTAATAACGCATGCTCATGGAAAGTAGTCACGGTCAACTAGCACTAGGACATCCCACGGATAGCCAGATACCACGACAGTCGTTCAATCTAACTTTAAGACAGCAAATTCGAAAAGTCGACCAAGCCAAACAAACATGCTCGCACCAATCCAGTACCCTAATCACGCTCCAGTTTCGGTTGCGGCAAAGGAGGATTTGAGGCGTGTTTGGTACATCTCCACGACATTGGGTAGGTCGCACGCAGCCCAGGCTTTGGAGATGCAAAATCGGCATGTTTGATAGCATGACTTACATCGAACTCCTAGCCGAGGAATAGTCAAAACGACCGTTTTTGCAGAGCTAGGCTCAAGCCATGCATGCCATTCGTATGCACGCGTTGGGAAGCATGAAAGATGGGACGTATCGGCCATTACTACTTACTCCACTCCTTTCACCGTTCAAACTGCCATTTCTCTGTGTGGGTGAGAGAGAGAGGAGAAAAGAAAAGAAAGAATAAACACAAAAAATTGTGGTTGAAAAAAAAAGGCAACGACAAATAGCAAAATTGTTTTTTCCTGTGTTGGATAGACTAAAGCTATTCCCCTCTTTTGTGGAGTTGGTTATTTTTCTTTGCCGGGGTAAAAGAAATTTTATTTCAAAATATAGAGTTACAATGAAAAAGCAAGAGATTCTCGATATATGGGCCTCTTTTATGTAGCCAAACAGTGGTGCTACATTTAGAGCCTTTTGATTTGTGACTAAGGTTGCCACAACAACTAAGGTTACACAGTTATAGTGTGTTGACGGCGACCCAGTCCCCGAGGCCCACCGCGGGCGTGCATGTCGGTGCACACTTCCCGACCCCCTGCCTCTTGCGAGCGGGAAGCCGGTGCCATCGCTCGGCATTTCCCGCGCCTCCGGATCTGAGCTCACCCGCGGCGCGACAATTAGTGGATAGGAGCTGGGGCCTCACCGAGAAGCACAACCCGTCCCGGTCCTCCCACCTCCGAAGAGGCGAAGATGGCGTAGACCGCGCCGCAGTAGCTCAACGGCTCCGTGAATGGTGGGGCGGCTGCCATGCCCCTGCACGGCTCCGTCGCGTCCGCCAACATGAACGGTGGCGATGTGTACGGGAGTGACGGCAACTACAACTTCGCGCCGACATGAGTACCCCGAGCCTCCTTTGCCGTCTCGTGCACCTTTTTTTTAAAACAAATTAAGGAGCTTTTTGGCCGTCTCGCGTAGCTGCTGGGCCGGAGGTGGAGTGGATCTTGGGCGGGTTGGGTACAAGGAGGAAGAATGTGGGAGTAGTGGGGTGGGTTGACCTGCTTTCTTTCGGTTCGGTTCGCTCCTGTTCAAAACAAACGACCAACTAGGAGAAAAACCAAAAGCAAAAATAAACCGTCGACGTGGCAAGCGCTAAAATTGAGAAGAAGAAAAATCAAGTTAAAATGTACACACGAGGGTAAAATGTGGCACAAAGGGCAAAAGTAAACCCGGGCATGGGCAGCCCCGCCCGACGACCCGGCCCGGGTTCGGGCCAGGCCGGGCCGGGCTTGACATTCGGGCCGGGCTCGGGCTTTGTTTTGCAGCCCGAAAGATAGTTCGGGCCGGGCTCGGGCTTCAATTTTTCTGTATTTCGGGCCGGGCTTGCACGTGCGCGTACTAAAAAACAACGTTCGGGTCGGGCTTTCGGGCTTCGGGCTTGATTTCGGACCGGGCTCGGGCTTGAAAATAGGGAGTATTTCGGGCTTCGGGCCGGGCTCGGGCTTGAGAAATGAAGGTCGGGCTTTTACAAGCCCGGCCCGAAACCCGGCCCGGCCCGACGTTTGCCCGGGTTTAGGCAAAAGTGAAGGTATAAATTAAGGATTTTCTCCGGGTTAAAAATGAAATTAACTCTTATTTTATTAATGTCCACACCGGAGGTCTCCTCCTTGTTAGAATCTGACATCCCTGGTCACGGCTGTCCGCTCAGACGTTTAGGCCAACTTCAATGCACGACCCCAAATCGTCCGCCCGCGTCCGTTCGGGGCTAAACGGACACAAACCGCGGCCCAACGCGCGGGCGCAAACAGACAAATGTCTATTTTTCGTCTGCTTTCGACCCAACCCCGGCCCAAGTTTGGGCCGCGTTTGCGGCCAAACGGACAGCGCGCGCACGGGCGAGACACGCGCCCTTGTCCTCCCCTGGCCCGCTCGTCGGTGGCACAGCCATCCCACTTTCCCTCCATTTCGTCCAAACCTTCCCGCGCGCCCCCTCCTCTCCCTCCTCCATGGACGGCGACCCAACGAACCCCGGCGATGCTGGCGCAGCCGCGCGCCCTGCGGCGAAGAAGAAAGGTCCCAAGGGTCCCAGGAAGCCTCGATCTGAGTGCACGCCGGCGCAGATCGCCTTCCTCGACAAAGAAGCGGCGAAGAGAAGGGGCCGGCGAGCAAAGGTGAAGGAGATGAAGGCGGCTGAGGCCTACACCGTCGCGGCCAACATCCTTTTGTTCTCACGTTTGCATGCAGGGGGACAAGATGCAGTCACGCGCGACGCAAACCCAAGTCCAAGCGGACACAGCCCCATTCCCACGCTCAAACGGACAAAATTCGGACGAAACGGATATCCGTTTGGGGTCGTGCGTTGGAGTTTGCCCTTGACGGAGGGCCGGTTGAATGCCCGCCAAGGCATTTTTCCTCTCCCCGTACAAGTGCAAATGGATAGCGACCTTGGCAACAAGAAAATGGATAGCGACAAGATTCGTCAGACAAGTCAGCGACGAAGAACCTTGGCAACCAAGGCGCGCGGCAGCCACCGTGGCGATCAAGTCAAATAATCATCTGACCTCGTGCTTCCGCTCACATCGGTCGTTTTCGTCCTTTGGTTTAAACACATATCTGGTATATTACGGAAGGAAAACAGCAGGTACACAGTGGAAACTACCAGATATGGGACAGCTGTCCCCTATTACAGAAAACACCCTAGAATAAACAACAATAACATCCGGGTCCCTAGGATATTTTCCTCTGCAGCAAATCCGCCGCCGTCCACGAGCTCGCCGTCGCCCCGCCGGCCGCAGGACGATGAAGAGCAGAGGAACTGCCGCTGAGTCACCTGCGCTGGACGATTGGGAACCGAAGTCAATCCCGTTGGTGTCGCCGCATGTGCTGCTCGCCCCATGGCGAGGCCTTGGCGTCGAGGAAGGCGCGTCGGCGGGGGCCACGCCCCGACCAGAGCAGGCGGTCGACCCAGTCTCGCCAGCCGAAACCAGCATCCCAGCTCGCAAGGAAGCATCAGAAGGGGAGAGCTCCGTAGATCCAGCAGCACCACCAGAACGAACTCCCGGCGGCGACCTCCTGTACAGATCCTCACGTCCTTCACTGCAGCACCGGAGGCGTCGCCGCAGAGACGACGAAGGAGGAGGAACAAAGGCCAAACACATGGCCGTCGCCGCAGCCACGACGACCAAGCCCATGGCCACCAAAATCATCGCCCACCGGGGACGACGACAAACTCGCCCGACGAGCTCCTCGACACCGCCGGCTAGGGCGCCATCGAAGTGGAGCCGGAGCTGCGGGCACTTATTCCCGAGCGGCGACGCCGCCACCACCAAAACGCCGACGCCGGGAACCCTACCCCTACTATTCACACACCACAGGCACATATCCGGGATTCCCCCACTCTCCCGCCGCCGAAGCGACCGCCGGAGAGGGAAGGAAGCCGCGGCCTGGCCGGCGGTGGAGCGAGGGGACAAGAACTCCTTACCTTCTCCTCTCACGCTACAGTACACACGGGAGAGGGGAGGGGGAAGAGAGCTGTCGGGGATTGGGATTTCGGTCGTTTTCGTCCTGGACGAACCTTCACGCCGCTTTCTCCCCTCAGCTTCTCTCTCTTCGCCCCTCACAACTTGTATATAAATGTCGCACTACTAGTCTACTAGCATCCTCATCGTAGCAGCAAATAGCACAGGAAGCAACAACACTTGAGAGAGAGCCCGAAACACACACACACAAAGTCACACACACACACACACGCACAGGAAGAGAGAGTGGCTGAAGTGATGGTGTGCTCTACGAGCAAGCAACAAGGAGGAGAGCGAGAAGAATCCAAGCAGCACAAGATGGTAAAAGAGGTGAAGAGAAGTGAGACACCTATCTTCACGCCTCAGCTCCCCTTCCATTCTCTTTCCCTTAACAAAGTTAAGAACATCGAGGTCGACCGCTTGAGGCTGTCCTTCACGACGCCGAAAAATTCTACGCTGGTCCCCGTTGATTCCGATTCTGATGAAGAGAGTGATGACTGTTCGGACATCGATGACACTGTAAACAACAGTACAGGTGAGCAAGTGAACGCCGATAAGCCCATGGACGAAGGGTTAGATCACATCTGTAGTGGTCTGCATGCCATTCCCCGGAAAAATAAAGCAAGATCGGCCAAGAAAAGATCCCAGAAGCTCAGCTCTAGGAAATTCTACAAAATATTCAGCTGAGGGGCCTTTTTTTGGAGTGTATAAGGGATCTCGAGGACTGGCTGAATTCAGATAGCCTCCTCTTTGGTCAACGAGTACAGTTTAGATTTCATTGCTGATTCTCCATACATTGTAAAATTTGTACGCGCCCATGTATAGCCTCTGATCTTGAATGTAATCATCATTACTTGGCAATGTGTGTGCGTGCCAGGTTTATGCGTATAGCGCAGTCCGCCTCGAGAAACCTTGCTGCCGACCCATAAAACATGACTTTGGAAAATCGATGCATTTCTTTTTTTTCAGGGGATTTTTTTTGATAAATGACGTTTTATTAACTTAATATGTAGCATCAAGTAGATCAACACATCATGAGCGACACCCAGACTGTGCATATCCAAGATGTACACTGCCAAAGGTAACGAGTCCGACTAAAAATAAAACAAAACGACAGACATGCATTAGTAAACGGAAATCCCTTTTGGAGCTCGGCCTCCAGTGAGGCCTCCAAATTCAAATTTAAAATTTCATCGAAATTCATATTTTTACATTTCAAAAAATGCTGAAAAAAATACAGATATACATGAAGGCATAACACACATGTGTGTAAATTTTCAGTTCAAAATACATTAAAATAAGGGTTGTGCAAAAAAGACAAATCTGAAGCTGTTTAACACATGATACTATTCATCCTCCCGGGTCATGAATTTGTCTTTTTTGTACAGGTCGTAACTCAAGGTATTTCATCATGAATTTTTACGCACATGTGAGTTACATGCTTACATACACGCCTATTTTTTTCAGAATTTTTTGAACCATAAAAGTTTGAATTTGAATTTTTCAAAAATAAAAGCCTCCATGGAGCTCGGCCTCCAAAACGCCTTTCTCGTTAGTAAAGCCCTATAAGACCGACACTATGCCTATATTGAAGGAGGAGATGGTCTGATCCGGAGATTATGCTGCCACTCATGTTGGGTGAAAACCTCCCTGTCTACTTGCTCCAACCGCGTATACACCACCTTAAATAACGGTTGGTAATTCATACGGTTTAATATAGACCACGTGTGAAGCCCGTGCGGACAACGAAAAATAACCTGCAACGGAGAAGAGAGTTTGTCATTGAAAACAAAATCATTTCTACTTAGTCAAAGCGTCCATAATAAGGCAGACGCTCCACTCCTTATCAACGAGAGATGTATATTCTTATCTTTTATATAATTGTTTTAAGGTCTTAATATAAAAAGGGAAAAGCTTACCATCAGTCGGCCGAATCGCATGCGAGCGTCCGCCACCTCCGTGTCCGTCAGATTGACTATTGATAGATGTGTTGGGAAACGTAGTAATTCAATTTTTTTTTCTATGATCACGCAAGATCTATCTAGGAGATGCATAGCAATGAGAGGGGAGAGTGTGTCCACGTACCCTCGTAGACCGAAAGCGGAAACGTTTAGTTAACGCGGTTGATGTAGTCGAACGTCTTCACGATCCAACCGATCCAAGTACCGAATGTACGGCACCTCCGTGTTCAGCACACGTTAGCACGATGACGTCCCTCCAGCTCTTGATCCAGTAGAGGGTCGAGGGAGAGTTTTGTCAGCACGACGGCGTGGTGACGGTGTTGACGATATGATCCGTGCAGGGCTTCGCCTAAGCACTACGACAATATGACTGAGGTGGTAAACTGTGGAGGGGGCGCCGCACATGGCTAAGAACAATTGATGTGCCTTTGGGGTGCCCCCCGCCCTCGTATAAAGGAGGAGAGGGAGGAGACCGGCGACCATGAGGGGGCGCACCAAGGGGGAGTCCAACTAGGATTCCCAATCCTAGTTGGACTCCCTTTCCTATTCCAAGAGGGGAAGGAGGGAAGGAGAGGGAGAGGGAGAGTAAAGAGGGGGTCGCGCCCCCTCCCCCTAGTCCAATTCGGACTCCCTTGGGGGGGGGGCACCCTGCGGGCTGCCCTCTCCTCCTCCCTTATGGCCCAATAAGGCCCATAACTTCCCCGGGGGGTTCCGGTAACCCCTCGGTTCCCCGATAAATATCCGAAAAGTTCCGAAACCTTTTCGGTGTCCGAATACCTTCGTCCAATATATCAATCTTTACCTCTCGACCATTTCGAGACTCCTCGTCATGTCCGTGATCTCATCCGGGACTCCAAACAACCTTCGGTCATCAAAACACATAACTCATAATACAAATCGTCATCGAACGCTAAGCGTGCGGACCCTATGGGTTCGAGAACTATGTAGACATGACCGAGACACATCTCCGGTCAATAACCAATAGCGGAACCTGGATGCTCATATTGGCTCCTACATATTCTACGAAGATCTTTATCGGTCAAACCGCATAACAACATACGTTATTCCCTTTGTCCTCGGTATGTTACTTGCCCGAGATTCGATCGTCGGTATCATCATACCTAGTTCAATCTCGTTACCGGCAAGTCTCTTTACTCGTTCCGTAATGCATCATCTCGTAACTAACTCATTAGTCACATTGCTTGCAAGGCTTATAGTGATGTGCATTACCGAGAGGGCCCAGAGATACCTCTCCGATACTTGGAGTGACAAATCCTAATCTCAATCTATGCGAACTCAACAAACACCTTCGAAGACACCTGTAGAGCATCTTTATAATCACCCAGTTACGTTGTGACGTTTGATAGCACACAAAGTGTTCCCCGGTATTCGGGAGTTGCATAATCTCATAGTCAGAGGAATATGTATAAGTCATGAAGAAAGCAATAGCAATAAAACTAAACGATCATAATGCTAAGCTAACGGATGAGTCTTGTCCATCACATCATTCTCTAATGATGTGATCCCGTTCATCAAATGACAACACATGTCCATGGTCAGGAAACTTAACCATCTTTGATTAACAAGCTAGTCAAGTAGAGGCATACTAGGGACACTTTGTTTGTCTATGTATTCACACATGTACTAAGTTTCCGGTTAATACAATTCTAGCATGACTAATAAACATTTATCATGATATAAGGAAATATAAATAACAACTTTATTATTGCCTCTAGGGCATATTTCCTTCAGTCTCCCACTTGCACTAGAGTCAATAATCTAGATTACATAGTAATGATTCTAACACCAATGGAGTCTTGGTGCTGATCATGTTTTGCTCGTGGAAGAGGCTTAGTCAATGGGTCTGCAACATTCAGATCCATATGTATTTTGCAAATCTCTATGTCTCCCTCCTTGACTTGATCTGGGATGGAATTGAAGCGTCTCTTGATGTGTTTGGTTCTCTTGTGAAATCTGGATTCCTTCGCCAAGGCTATTGCTCCAGTATTGTCACAAAAGATTTTGATTGGACCCGATGCACTAGGTATTACACCTAGATCGGATATGAACTCCTTCATCCAGACTCCTTCATTTGCTGCTTTCGAAGCAGCTATGTACTCCGCTTCACATGTAGATCCCGCCACGACGCTCTGTTTGGAACTGCACCAACTGACAGCTCCACCATTCAATATAAATACATATCAGGTTTGCGACTTAGAGTCATCAGGATCAGTGTCAAAACTTGCATCGACGTAACCATTTACGACAAGCTCTTTGTCACCTCCATAAACGAGAAACATATCCTTAGTCCTTTTCACGTATTTCAGGATGTTCTTGACCGCTGTCCAGTGATCCACTCTTGGATTACTTTGGTATCTCCCTACTAAACTTATAGCAAGGCACACATCAGGTCTGGTACACAGCATTGCATACATGATAGAACCTATGACTGAGGCATAGGGAATGACTTTTATTTTCTCTCTATCTTCTGCAGTGGTCGGGCATTGAGTCTAACTCAACTTCACACCTTGTAACACAGGCAAGAACCCTTTCTTTGGCTGATCCATTTTAAACTTCTTCAAAACTTTATCAAGGTATGTGCTTTGTGAAAGTCTAATTAAGCGTCTTGACCTATCTCTATAGATCTTGATGCCCAATATTTAAGCAGCTTCACCGAGGTCTTTCATTGAAAAATTCTTATTCAAGTATCCTTTTATGCTATCCAGAAATTATGTATTACTTCGAATCAACAATATGTCATCCACATATAATATTAGAAATGCTAAAGAGCTCCCACTCACTTTCTTGTAAATAAAGGCTTCTCCAAAAGTCTGTATAAAACCATATGCTTTGATCACACTATCAAAGCGTATATTCCAACTCCGAGAGGCTTGCACCAGTCCATAAATGGATCGCTGGAGCTTGCACACTTTGTTAGCACCTTTAGGATCGACAAAACCTTCTGGCTGCATCATATACAACTCTTCTTTAAGATATCCATTAAGGAATGCAGTTTGACATCCATTTGCCAAATTTCATAATCATAAAATGCGGCAATTGCTAACATGATTCGGACAGACTTAAGCATCGCTACTGGTGAGAAGGTCTCATCGTAGTCAAATCCTTGAACTTGTCGAAAACCTTTCGCAACAAGTCGAGCTTTGTAGACAGTAACATTACCGTCAGCGTTAGTCTTCTTCTTGAAGATCCATTTATTCTCTATGGCTTGCCGATCATCGGGAAAGTCAACCAAAGTCCATACTTTGTTCTCATACATGGATCACATCTCAGATTTCATGGCCTCGAGCCATTTTGTGGAATCTGGGCTCATCATTGCTTCCTCATAGTTCGTAGGTTCGTCATGGTCAAGTAACATGACCTCCAGAACAGGATTACCGTACCACTCTGGTGCGGATCGTACTCTGGTTGACCTACGAGGTTCGGTAGTAACTTGATATGAAGTTTCATGATCATCATCATTAGCTTCCTCACTGATTGGTGTAGGAATCACTGGAACTATTTTCTGTGATGAACTATTTTCCAATCCGGGAGAAGGTACAATTACCTCATCAAGTTCTACTTTCCTCCCACTCACTTATTTTGAGAGAAACTCCTTCTCTAGAAAGGATCCATTCTTAGCAACGAATATCTTGCCTTCGGATCTGTGATAGAAGGTGTACCCAACAGTCTCCTTTGAGTATCCTATGAAGACACATTTCTCCGATTTGGGTTCGAGCTTATCAGGTTGAAGCTTTTCCACATAAGCATCGCATCCCCAAACTTTAAGAAACGACAGCTTAGGTTTCTTGCCAAACCACAGTTCATATGGTGTCGTCTCAACGGATTTAGATGGTGCCCTATTTAACGTGAATGCAACCGTCTCTAAAGCATAACCCCAAAACGATAGCGGTAAATCAGTAAGAGACATCATAGATCGCACCATATCTAATAAAGTACGGTTACGATGTTCGGACACACCGTTACGCTGTGGTGTTCCAGGTGGTGTGAGTTGCGAAACTATTCCACATTGTTTCAAATGAAGACCAAACTCATAACTCAAATATTCACCTCCACGATCAGATTGTAGAAATTTTATTTTCTTGTTACGATGATTTTCCACTTCACTCTGAAATTCTTTGAACTTTTCAAATGTTTCAGACTTATGTTTCATCAAGTAGATATACCCATATCTGCTCAAATCATCTGTGAAGGTCAGAAAATTACGATACCCGCCGCGAGCCTCAACACTTATTGGACCGCATACATCAGTATGTATTATTTCCAATAAGTCAGTTGCTCGCTCCATTGTTCCGGAGAACGGAGTCTTAGTCATCTTGCCCACGAGGCATGGTCCGCAAGCATCAAGTGATTCATAATCAAGTGATTCCAAAAGCCCATCAGCATGGAATTTCTTCATGCACTTTACACCAATATGACCTAAATGGTAGTGCCACAAATAAGTTACACTATCATTATTAACTTTGCATCTTTTGGCTTCAATATTATGAATATGTGTATCACTACAATCGAGATTCAAAAAATAGACCACTCATCAAGGGTGCATGACCATAAAAGATATTACTCATATAAATAGAACAACCATTATTCTCTGATTTAAATGAATAACCGTCTTGCATCAAACAAGATCCAGATATAATGTTCATGCTCAACGCTAGCACCAAATAACAATTATTTAGGTCTAAAACTAATCCCAACGGTAGATGTAGAGGTAGCGTGCCGACGGCGATCACATCGACTTTGGAACCATTTCCCACGTGCATCGTCACCTCGTCCTTAGCCAATCTTCGTTTAATCCATAGCCCCTGTTTCGAGTTGCAAATATGAGTAACAGAACCAGTATCAAATACCCAAGCGCTACTACGAGCATTAGTAAGGTACACATCAATAACATGTATATCAAATATACCTTTCACTTTGCCATCATTCTTATCCGCCAAATACTTGGGGTAGTTCTGCTTCCAGTGACCAGTCCCTTTGGAGTAGAAGCACTCAGTCTCAGGCTTAGGTCTAGACTTGGGCTTCTTTACTTGAGCAGCAACTTGCTTGCCGTTCTTCTTGAAGTTTCCTTCTCCCCTTTGCCCTTTTTCTTGAAACTAGTGGTCTTGTTAACCATCAACACTTGATGCTCCTTCTTGATTTCTACCTCCGCAGCCTTTAGCATTGCGAAGAGCTCGGGAATTGTCTTATCCATCCCTTGCATATTATAGTTCATCATGAAGCTTTTATAGCTTGGTGGCAGTGATTGAAGAACTCTGTCAATGACACTATCATCAGGAAGATTAACTCCCAGTTGAGTCAAGTGGTTGTGCTACCCAGACATTCTGAGTATATGTTCACTGACAGAACTATTCTCCTCCATTTTGTAGCTACAGAACTTATTGGAGACTTCATATCTCTCAATTCGGGCCTTTGTTTGAAATATTAACTTCAACTCCTGGAACATCTCATATGCTCCATGACGTTCAAAACGTCTTTGAAGTCCCGATTCTAAGCCGTAAAGCATGACACACTGAACTATCGAGTAGTCATCAGCTTTGCTCTGCCAGATGTTCATAACGTCCGGAGTTGCTCCTGCAGCGGGTCTTGCACCTAGCAGTGCTTCCAGGACGTAATTCTTCCGTGCAGCAATGAGGATAATCCTCAAGTTACGGACCCAGTCCGTGTAGTTGCTACCATCATCTTTCAACTTAGCTTTGTCTAGGAACGCATTAAAATTCAAGGGAACGGTAGCACGGGCCATTGATCTACAACAACATAGACATGCAAAAACTATCAGGTACTAAGTTCATGATAAATTAAAGTTCAATTAATCATATTACTTAAGAACTCCCACTTAGATAGACATCCCTCTAGTCATCTAAATGATCACGTGATCCATATCAACTAAACCATGTCTGATCATCACGTGAGATGAAGTAGTTTTCAATGGTGAACATCACTATGTTGATCATATCTACTATATGATTCACGTTAGACCTTTCAGTCTCAGTGTTCCGAGGCCATATCTGCATATGCTAGGCTCATCAAGTTTAACACGAGTATTCTACACATGCAAAACTGGCTTGCACCCGTTGTATGCGAATGTAGAGCTTATCACACCCGATCATCACGTGGTGTCTCGGCACGATGAACTGTAGCAACGGTACATACTCAGGGAGAACACTTATACCTTGAAATTTAGTGAGGGATCATCTTATAATGCTACCGCCGTACTAAGCAAAATAAGATGCATAAAGGATAAGCATCACATGCAATCAAAATATGTGACATGATATGGCCATCATCATCTTGTGCC